>JXTB01000865.1:44225-85012 GCA_002914805.1 Parasponia andersonii | reverse complement strand
ATATATATATATATATATATATATAGCACAACACTTTGAACTTGTGCTACAGGTCAAGCACGAAATTGTGGAGAGTAACTTGGTGCCCAAAGATCGCTAAAGTATAGGAGTTAAAATTGCATGCAAAAAAACTTGTTGTACAAGTTAGTAGGGAAAAAAAATGCAAAAATAACAAGAGCAAAAGGTATAAAACTAATTATTGGATAGAAAATGATATAAATTAACTACTGGGCCTAGAATATGTAAAGACATAAATATGGACCTAACAGTGGATATGCAAAAATATCTAAGTCTATAAAAGTATTGAGAGAAATATCAATAATAGTAAACTTGTTGGCCAAGTTCTATACGTGAATGAACACATATATATAGAATTATATATATATATATACATATTTGTGAAAATGATGGAATTAAGATAAAATATTAGTGGTCAAAAATTGATTACGGATGGAACTAAGGAAAGACTAAATAAATAAAATAAAACAAGACGTATACGTGCAGGCAAAATAAAGTGAAATAAAAGACTTGTTTGACAAGTCTTATGCAAGCCGTGAGTAGGATGGTGAACAAGATGATATTGATAGTAGTAAGGATGGTCAAGTTGGTATATATATGAGAAGAACAAGATGAAGGTACACAAAATAAAATCACGGGCTCAACAAAAAGGATTTGAAGCCCAAAATGATAGTGTATAAATGGGTTTGATGGAGATGTTGGAATTAATATAGCCACGGGTAAGAAAGAAAGCAAAGAATGATGATATTGGTGTAACGACCAGATGCGAAAATTCATGAAATTTTTTTATATATATATTTTTATTTAGATTTATATTCATAACTAATAATTTACTTAAATTTTGAAAACAAGTAAATGCTTCTCAATGGTTAAGTACCATTTGTTTAAATTTGATTATAAACTTTTTATTAAGGGACTCCATTCCAATAAGTCATAAGCAGGATACTATTAAACCATCTCGGAGGGAATAAGCAAACAACTTCCTCAAAAAAATAGATGTTATAATCTTCCATAGATTCGCTTGGCCGGGATTCCCATCTGTTTCTCACAAAGTCAAAAACTCGTTCTTGTAATTGCGTCTCTGTTGTCGAAATCTCTATTGGATTGTTATGGTATTCTATTTATGAAAAGCATGCTATGATTAATCTGCAGAATATTTCCCAACTCATATTGTTTGCAATGTGTCCTGATGTTCGCCACCATGCTCGAGCATTATTTCGTAGTTGCATGACTGCAAGAATGGTCCATTCGTACTCTTGGATACGTCATGCTCGTAAAAGTTATTTCGTTTCATGAAGTCAATTCCCTAACGTTTCGAGTGTAGAATCTCCCAGGTAATATGGTGGTCATCCTGCTTTAAAGGTAACTACTACTGTGGCTCCAAAAAGTTGAGGTTGAGCAATCTCTCAGTCCATCAGAATAGTTTAATCTTTGAGGATAAGTGCATTCCNGATCAATGACCCAAATTTTGTAAACCCGATTTACATATGTCAATTTTTTCCAATGTGACAAGAACAATATATCAAATCAT
Organism: Parasponia andersonii; assembly: GCA_002914805.1. Classification (NCBI taxonomy): domain Eukaryota; kingdom Viridiplantae; phylum Streptophyta; class Magnoliopsida; order Rosales; family Cannabaceae; genus Trema; species Trema andersonii. The sequence continues at coordinate 83,463 of JXTB01000865.1, read as the reverse complement.
CTTGCAATATGGTGTTTGACACATGCAATAATATATAGTCAACACAATAGTACATATATAACTGAAAATTTCTTACATATTCATAGAAGAAAAAGTACAATATTTTTAAACATCATTCTTAATAGAAGAGCTGTAGCCAGTTTGATCATCATAATACTTGGACCAGAGCATAACACCCCCATATTTATCTGAACCCTTAATGGCCGGAAGCACTTGTGAGGTGAGATCCTCAGTTGGAATGAATCCGCTCCCGGCGGCATCAGGCGCAGCAGGCAATCCCAAGAAGATTTTCTTGGCAGGAATGTCCGAAGTCCATTGTTCCCAAGCATCTTCAAGATTTGCCAAGCCCCCGGGAGTGTATTGACACGGCGGGTTGTTGTAGAATTGAACCCAAACATAATCAAACAGCCCGGTTTTAAGCGCATTCCCGATCGAGGCATCAGGGAATGGACACTGCGGTGCGGCGGTTAAGTAGACTTTCTTGCCTTGATTGCTGTACTCCGAAAGGTACCTGGCAAGATCATCCCAATATTGGTCATTTCCACTTTCGATGTCGAAGTCGATTCCATCCAAAACTGCTTCGCCTAGTGGTCTAGAAGAGGATTGCCCTCCCAAGAAGTTGTTCCAAAGGTAATCTGCCACTTGCCTAGCATCGTCAGGCGAAGAGAGCGAGTAGCTTCCTGCGCCTCCGCCGATGGAGAGGATTACCTTGACCCCTTTGCCTTGACATGACTTAATTTCGGAGCTTAATTTAGTGCATCCGTCGGAGTAGGGGTCGCAGTGGCCGGCGAGGTTTATGGTAGGGGTTTGGCCATTGCCGAATGAGGAGAGGAAAGCTATGTTCACGAAATCGTAGTTCCTTGTGGCGCAGGTTTCTTTTAGTGTGCCTTCATTGCCGTTCTGGCCCCAGTAAATGGCAATTCCACCCGCATTAGAGCTGACAGCAGCCAGAAGCATCACTAATAGAGATAGCAATATTGCTTGTGTCGTTTCGTATTTGGAAGCAGCCATGTCGAATTCGAGAGTATTGGAAAACTCTCACAAGTAGTTTCTGCTCTGCTTAACAGCCTAATGGAGCTTCTACTTATAGAAGAAGCATGGGTGTTAATTAGTATAAACTATAATATCTTGATGCTCATTGGTCCGTGACGGTCACGGCCAGGCCTAACTCAGTGGCCGTGGCATAACGGCCACGTAGGACCTAGCCTAACTATTGTTAATGCTATTGTATATTTATTCCAGATATGCAACCGACTTATTTTTTGAATTGAAGGATGGAGATTTGAACTAATAAAACCGAGTCGTTTCGAGTCTTTGCCTCTCTTTAAGCCTCAGTTTTTGTAATTTTTAATTTTTTTTCCGAAGAAAAATGTATTTTTGACCTTTTTCCCCCCCCCCCAAAAAAAGGAATTCTTCTGTAAACTAGTTTTGAGTTTTGACTCTGCTCATAAAAACCCTAGTACTCTCCTCCTTAACCGGGAAAAAAAAAAACTAGTAGTCATTGGTCACGTTTATGTTCAGGGGGTAATGGTCATAGGTGCGTAACATGGAAGCCTGGTCGACACTACAATTTTTATATATTCTGCTATCTGTTTCTGCTTTACGTTGAAGGCAGCATAACATAACATGCGGACAAAATGTGCATTATAGTATTAGAAATTGTGACTACTGCCAGGTGGTAGCCCTGTTTGACCCTTCTTTGAAAGAAAAAATCAAATTACATTGTCAAATTGGTAAAGTTACAATTTTACATTCTACAGACACAATAACTCACCATAGTAAAGTTAGTACATGAACAAATTATTAATTCATCTAAAAAAATGTTAAATATATATATATATATATATATATTTAAAAAGGCATTTTCAACACAGGTACGAGATTTTATACTGTTTGAGAAAAGACTGCTATCAATTTAATCCATTTCTATTTTACTTGAAACTTTTTATTTTTTTTTAATCCCCCCAGATATCATGAACACAAAGCCCGAGCTCAACTGAAAAACAGGGCCCAAGTAGATAATTATCACTTTTTTTAATATTTAACTAAATTTATCATCATTATTAGTTTCTACCACTTTTAGTTGGGAATTAGTCAAGAATTTATCAAAAATTAGTTCCATCAAGAATCTGTTAAAATTACCAATGATGTCAAGAATTTATTAAAATTGTCAAAAATTTATTTTTAAAAATAATATGGTAATAGATTTAAGTACTGAAGAAAAAAAAGTGATATTCACCTAATTTATTCTAAAACTGAGGTTGGGCCCTCGTGGCTTTTGACAGAGCTTTTAGGCTCATTTGCAAATCCAGAAGTAGGTTGGGCACTAACTTTTAAGTTTCGAGTGTAGAAAATTATACTTCGTCTAAAAATTAAAATAAAAATTGCGTTACTTGAGTGACTTCAGCAGTCATCTGACTTTACGATTCCACCTATTATGTGATTCTGACTGGTGGGTAACTCCGAAATGTCAAGAGCCCAGTGAACACCTATCCGGTTGATGGTCATCGGTCATATATGGGTTGCTCTGACAGAGGTAGGGATCCAATCATCCAAGGGAGTACCGCCCATGCTAATTTTCTTTTTTCCCCCTAAATCTCATATATATTTATAACAAAATGTCACTTTTATTACTTGATTTTAAAAAAATATGTCTTTACCCGTTGAGATAACAAATCAGATAACTTAAACTAATTAGTTTGGTATTTTTGATAGTTACCAAACATCGATATTAGGTAAAAATTGAGACATCAAAATTTTGTACAAAAATACTTATATGTAGTATTTCTTTTAAGTCATATAATTTTAAATAATATGATTTCATTTTTAAATAAGAAGCGATTAAAATGATTAAAATGAAGCACTTGAAATAATATAAATTTTTAAAGTAAAATATTAGTATTCTTAATATTACTCATCCTATTTTTATGATTATTAGTTATAAGATATTACAGCACGTCATAATTTTATTATTAATGTCGAAAAAAGTCATCCAATGATCCTAAAAATGTCATTTGAACACTCCCCAAAAAATAATCTGTATCCGTCCATTTCTTAATGTACTTTCCTAACTGCGAGTCTATCTCCCTTATGATATATGATATAGCTTGTTTTGTTCGCTCTTGTTTAGGTTATTGTACAGTGAGAGCGACATGTTTTCCAACGATCAATAAAAAAAAAAAAACGAATAAATAAATAAATAAATCTCACATAATTCAGGATACTCGAGTCCTTAAGGTTAAAATAGTCTAATACAGAATTGCGCTTTTTAGTCGTTGGCTACATATCGGACAAACTCCATTATTTTTTGGCAGTTGAAACCAAGTTAAATATAGCATTTAAATGCCAATTAAATGTCAATTCAATTGTGAGACAACAGAATTTTGGTAAATCCAAAAGGGCGGTAAGAAGATTATTTTGGATACAAGAGCGGGGAAGTAACGGGAAGAGGATTGACGAACAAGCTTCAAAGTATTTCACAAAACATTTCAAGTCAAATTCAGGTCAATTTTTAAAGCAATCATTGAGAATCGGACCATTCATTTAATTAATGATTTTCATTTTTATAAAAAGAAGGATCATTATTAATTTTGACATGTGATGAGAAAAAGGGTTAAACTATAAATCATTACAAAATCAAAATTTTCATTTAATGAAAAATTCATAATTTTAAAATTACTCATAAGTCGATCTCGATTGAAAATTGTCGATCATATCGAAAAAGATGAAATGGTACCAAAATAACAATTGACTATGCTTGATGGTGGTCGAAATTTTTCGACCTGTGGTTGAAATTTTTTGAATTATTGGTCGAAAATTGTTCACTGGGTTGAGTTACAGGTCAAAAATTGATTGAAACGACTTATATTTATAGCAAAACAAGTTCAATCATAGCCAAAAGTGTTTAACCAGAGTCAAATGGAGGCGTGGCAAGAATTGGATTGGTGATGGTGGCGAGATGTGCAAGGTGACAATGGTAGCAAAAATAATTTCGAGTGAGAATAATATATTTCAGAGTTTATAAATGATTAGGATATCTAAGTAATTTTAAATGTGAGACACGATAATGAAATTTAGTTTTAAAAAGATTGTGGACAAATCCCTATTTTCATCATACATACCTTATGAGACCCCTTAAGTGTAAATACCATCTATCTTAAAGCATGTGATGAAAAAAAAGGAGAAATCGTAAATGATTTACAAAACTAGGAGTTTCATGTATTCAATTGTAAATGAGTTTCTCAAATACATATTTAATTTAAGAGTTTATTAATGAAACTTTAGTGGAATGGAACCTATTTTAACTTAAAATAAATCAACCTAATAAGTCAAATGCCTCTACGGATTAATGAGCTCAATGACCTTACCCAACCCCTCTTTTGCAAAATAACCTCCCATTTTTCTTATTTTTCTTTTAATTTTTTTTTAAAATTTGTTGCAAACACGATGAAAAAAAAAACACACATGCATAAAATGCTCCAATCGAGCTCCATTGGACCCAATCAAACTCAATAAAGATTTTCACGAAATCATGATTTTTCGGCTAGAAAATTGCGATCTTAGCCTTCAAATTATCATTTATGTGTTTGATTTTAATTAAATCTCCCAAATTTGGAAAACTCAACCTATAAACAAGATTTTATTGTGCTCAAAAATCAAATCTTTATTTCTTTCAAATTGACATAATTTTTATGTATTTAGAAAAAAAGTATCATTGAGAGTACAAATTGTCATGCACTATACCGGAGGACGTGTGTCATATACCTATAAGGCAAAGCATTATAAATATGCAATACATCGATATATAATTCACAAAAATAAAGAAGAATTAAGTAAAAATAGCTAAATAGCATGCACAAGCATAATATAAATAAATTAAAGAGATAAGGATAGAGAAATGCAAATACTATTTTTACGAGGTTCAATAAACACGACGATTTATCTGCATCCCCGGCTCTTGGTAACCTGCTTCGAGCTTTCCACTATTGGATCAAAAGAATGATCTTGACTGACCCTTATACACAACAAGTAATTTCTTCTTAGGCACACTCATGCCTTTACAATAGTTTTGAATTCGGCTCTATCACACCTAACCTAAATTGTTTAGACTCCGGTTCCAATCTCACCCAAATCGGATTATTTAGACTCTTGTAGTAACCTCACCTCACAATTACAATTTTGGTTTTGTTTATTGATACACTCAACTAGAATCTCTCTTAAGAATATAATTGATACAAGGAAAGCCTAGAGAGAATAAATGAGAACACTTGATATAATCTAGTTTGGCTAAAGTGATTTTTGTAAAAAAAGTAGATTTGAAAGTTTGATTCACAAAAGATAATTTGAACAACTTGAAAAGATATTTAAAGCAATGTAGAAATATTCAAAAGCTATTTCAAGTATTAAAAAAAGCTTCTATATATAGACTGTTAATCTATGTGGCTTTTAATCTTATCTTACTTTAATAATAATAAACATGTGATTTAGTTACTAATAACTGACTTAAGTTTATAATTATGAAGTTAAAAAAGAAATTGATAAAACTAAAGAAATGAAGTTCTCAAGAATAGAGCATTATTGATAAACATCGAAGGATGAAGATGAATGTGAAGAATCAAGATTCAAGACCAAGTCTAAATAGGTTAAAATTTATTTCCTAGTCCTGTACTTGATTTATTGCATTGCACAAAGTACTCTCTTTGATATGGCTCAAAAATCTTTCAAATATTTTTTCAAGCGAATCTTCAAAGAATTAGCTAAACTTTAAATCCATTGATTGTTTGAAAATAAATATCATTTCTAATCTATTCCAAATATTCTCAAAAGTACATTTTCTTAAAGTTAAAAATATTTTGGAAAAATAAAGTTTTAAAAATGGCCAAATTAGCTCAAAGAAACAAAAAATCCTTTCTTTCTCGACTAATTTTGGTCGACCAGGCTTGGTCGACCAAAATAAAGGCCAAAAATGGCCATTGGAGCTGAACTGACATTTCGGACTCCAACGACTAGTTTTTTGGTCGACCAAAAATATTTCTGGTCGATCAAAATTTTGGCAGCAAGATACCAACGGTTGAAAATGGCTAGTTTTTGAAGATGCCTTTAAATAGAGCCAAGTTTGATGACTTAAAAAGAGAGAATACGAACCTATATTGATACCCAGTCAATTTCGAAGTGCAAGAGCTCTCTTATAACTTTCAAATCTATTTGAGCCATTCCTAGAGTATCATTTGTGCATTGTTCTCAATTCACCTAAGCTTATCTTGTATTATTTCTTTGAGAAGTGATTCTTTGAGTGAGTGTTCACTTGTATTTTCATAAAAACATTATTGAGAGGTGAGGTTGGCTCCAGAGTCATAAACAACCCGGTATAGGTGAGATTGACACCGAATTCTAAACAATCTGTGGTTAGGCATAATAGAGCCGGATTTAAGACTATTATAAAGGTGTGGTTGTGTCTAAAAAGAAATCACTCCGGATTGTACAAGGGGTCGGTCAAGCCCATAATCTTGATCCGATAGTGGAAAGCTTTAAGCAAGTTGTAGAAAGCTGGGGACATTAGTAAACCGTCGTGTTTGTCGAACCTCGTAAAAATAGTATTTGTATCTCTCTATCCCTATCTTTTTTATTTATTTACTTTGATATTGTGCTTATTTATTTGCTATTTTTATTTGCCCCATTTATTATTTACTCATTCTTGTTACTTTATTCAAAAAATTTGTAAAAGTCTTAAAAACCCAATTCATTGCCCCTCTTGGATTAGCTATTCTTAGGACAATAATTGGTATCAGAGCTTGGTGCTTAATTTTCTAAAACTTAACTGTTTTTGAGATGGCTAATCCAAACAACTTTTCTTTTCAATATGAGGGATTGTCACCTTCCAAACCACCTTTCTTTAATGGAAATGATTTCAACTATTGGAGAAGTCATATGGACACATATCTTAGATCCATAGATTTTGATTTTTGGTATATTGTCACTAGAGGTCCTTTAAAAATGACAAAGATTGTTAATGGAGTTGAACTAGAAAAAGATATTGAGGAATATGATGAAAATGATAAAATGTCTTTTACCAAAAATAGAAAAGCTAGAAATATTCTTATGTGTAGTCTAGATAGGAACGTATACAATAATGTTGAAAAAGCTAAGGATGCTCATGAATTGTGGAATATGCTTAAAGTGTCATATCAAGGAACTAATTCCATGAAGGAAATTAGAATTAATATTTTCACAAGAAACTATGAGTTATTCAAAATGGAAAAAGATGAATCTATTTCTCAAATGTTTACTAGATTTACCTCAATCATTAACTCTCTTAGTGCTTTAGGAAAAATCTTTCCAAATGGTGAGTTGGTGAGTAAGATTCTTAGAAGCCTCCCTCGATAATATAGAAGCAAGGTTGTAGCTATTCAAGAAGCAAATGACCTTAGCAAACTTACTTTTGAAGAACTTATGGGTTCCCTCATGACTTATGAAATCCTTATGAAATAAACTAATGAAGATGAAGGAGAAGAAAAGAAAAAGAAAGGAATTACTCTTAAAGCCGCCCACAAGAAAGCAATAAGGAAGAAGAAGAATTTGCATATAGTGAGCTAGAAGACATTGCCTTATTTACTAAAAGGTACAAGAAGTACTTAAATTTCAAAAATAAGAATTTCAAGAAAAATATCAAAGGCAATGACTTCTGAGAGAAGAAAATAAAGGATGATACCATCACCTATTTTGAATGCAAGAAGCTGGGACATATGAAGAACGAATGTCCTTTGAGAAGAAAAATGAAGAAGAACGCAATGAAGGCCACTTGGGATGATAGTGAAGAAGAAGAGTCCAATGGAAAAGAACAAGAAGAAATTGCCAACATGTGCTTCATGGCAATAGAAAATGAGGTAAGCTCACTTGAACCTAAAAGTAAATTTCATGATGTTAGTGATACTAGTACTGAGTTTAGTGATAGTGATTGTAATTTATCATATGAAAACTTGTTGAGTGATTTTAATGATTTACACAAAAACTATGAAAAACTCATTTTCAAGAATAATGCTCTTAAAAAGGAAATTCTTAGTTTGTCAAAAATAGTTGAAAAGTTTACCAAAGAAAAGGAAGTAAAATTACCTTGTAGTAGTTGTGATATCTTGTCAAAAGAAAACACTTCCTTAAATGACAAGATTTTTGACTTAACTAAAATTGTCCACAAATTTACAAATGGAAAGAAAAACTTTGACATGATGCTTGGTGGACAAAAATGTATTTTTGACAAAGGAGGTATTGGGTATAAATCTTCTATAAAACAAAAATACCTCAAGAACTATTTTGTAAAAATTAGTACAAGTGACACAAAGCACACTTGCACTTATTGCAATCAAGATGGACACACTAGTTTTTCATGCTTTGTAAAGAAAAATGCATATTTTGGTGGAAAACTAGCTTGGATACCAAAAAAATCTAGAACTAACACTCAAGGACCCAAATAAGTATGGATACTAAAAATCAAAGTTTGATTCGTACTTGTAGGTACAAAAGAAGAAGAACTTTTGGTTCTTATATAGTGGTTGCTCTAAACACATGACTGGAGACTACTCCTTGCTCTCATTATTCACAAAAAGAAGTGGAGGACATGTCATATTTGGAGACAACGCTAAAGGCAAGATTTTGAGTATAGGTAACATTGATACTACATCTTCACCCATTATAGAAAATGTTTTACTTGTTGATAGTCTTAAACACAATTTGCTTAGTATAAGTCAACTTTGTAATAAAGGTTATAGAGTCATTTTTGAGCCTTCCAAATGCTTGATTGAGGATACTTGTTCAAATGAAATTATTTTTGAAGGGGAAAGAAAAGACAATGTTTACACTATTGATATTGCAAAATATTTTAGTCAAGATAAATGTTTTTCAGCTTTAAAAGATGATTCTTGGCTTTGGCATAGAAGACTTGGACATGCTTGCATGAATACTATTTCCAAGCTTTCAAAGAAAAATCTTGTTAGTGGGTCACCGAGTTTACTTTTTGAAAAAGACAAGGTGTGTGATGCATGCCAATTTGGAAAACAAGTAAAAAGCTCTTTTAAATCCAAAAATATCATTACTACGTCTAGACTCTTGCAATTACTTTACATGGATCTATTTGGACCATCAAAAGTAGCTAGTCTTGGTAAAAAATATTATACCTTTGTGATAGTTGATAATTTTTCAAGATTAACTTGGGTTCTATTTATTGCTCATAAAAACGATGTTTTAAATGTACTTACTATTTTTTGTAAGAAAGTGCAAAATGAAAAAGGCTACACCATCACATCTATTAGAAGTGACCATGGTGGTGATTTTGAAAATGATGACATGGAAGCTTTTTGTTATAAAAATAGTTTTGATCATAATTTTTCTGCTCCTAGAACTCCACAACAAAATGGAGTTGTAAAAAGAAATAATAGAACCTTACCAGAAATGACACGAAGCATGCTAAATGAAAATGGTTTGCCAAAATATTTTTAGGCCGAAGCGGTAAGTACTGCTTGTTATATTGTGAATAGAGTTATCATAAGGCCAATCTTGAACAAGACACCTTATGAGCTTTGGAAAGGTAGAAAACCCAACATTGGTTATTTAAAATTTTTTTGTTGTACATATTTTATTTTGAATACGAAAGATAATTTGGGTAAATTGATTCAAAATCCGATGTTGGTATTTTTCTTGGATATTCTACTACTAGTAAAGCTTATAGAGATTTCAACAAAAGAATATTGATAGTAGAAGAATCTATGCATGTTATTTTTGATGAATCTAACACTCTCCATGAGGGGAGAAATATAGATGACGATAATGTTGTAGGTTTGTAACAAAGCTTAAATGAATTAAGTGTCAATGAAAGATCAAATGAAGAAGAGGACATCCAACTACAACAAGACAAAAGTCTTAAGAAAGAAAGATGCGACAATGGTAATATTCTAACTATTCCTCAAGATTTAAAATTTAGTCATGCCCATCCTAAAGATCAAATTCTGGGTGATCCCTTACAAGGTGTCACAACTAGAGCATCACTTAGAACTATTTACAACAACTTGGCTTTCCTTTCTCAAATTGAACCTAAAAATTTTAAAGATGCCGAAAAAGATGAATTTTGGATTTTAGCAATGCAAGAAGAGCTAAATCAATTTAAAAGAAGTGATGTATGGGAATTAGTTCTAAGACCTAGTGATCATTGGGTTATTGGAACAAAATGGGTCTTTAGAAATAAATTAGATGAGCATGGGGTGATTGTGTAAAACAAGGCTAGATTAGTGGCCTAAGGTTTCAATCAAGAAGAAGATATCGATTATGAAGAAACCTTTGCTCCCGTAGCAAGATTAGAATCTATTAGAATGCTCTTAGTATTTGCATGCCATAAGAATTTTATTATTTACCAAATGGATGTTAAGAGCGCATTTTTAAATGGATATATTATCGAAGAAGTTTATGTAGCCCAACCCCCTAGTTTTCAAAATCATAAGTATTCGGATCATATCTACAAATTAAAAAAGGCTTTATATGGTCTAAAATAAGCTCTTAGAGCTTAGTATGATAGATTAAAAAACTTTTAGGCTTCAAATAAGTTTTCAATGAAAAAAGCGGATACTGCTCTTTTTATTAAGAAGAAAGGGGTGGACATGATAATTGTGCAAATCTATTTTGACGATATTATATTTGGAGCCATTGAAGTTTATCTATGTGAAGAATTCTCTAAGTGCATGCATAGTGAATTTGAGATGAGTATGATGGGAGAATTGGACTTCTTCCTTGGGCTTCAAATAAAACAATCCAAAGAAAGAATCTTCATCAATCAAGCAAAGTACATCAAAGAGCTACTCAAGAAGTTTGATCTTGAACATTCAAAACCAATGAAGACACCAATGAGCTCATCAATCAAGCTTGACAAAGATAAAAGCGGTAAAGTGATAAATATTACTAAACATCGAGGTATGATCGGATCCTTACTTTATCTTACCGCTAGTAGACATGTTTAGTGTTTATCTATGTGCTAGATATCAATCTAATCCTAAAGAATCCTATCTTAGTGCGGTTAAATATATTTTAAAATATTTGCATGGTACTATGAATATAGGATTATGGTATCCTAAAGGCACACACTTTAATATCTCAAGTTATTCGGATGTAGATTTTGCCGGGTGCAAAACCGATCGAAAGAGCACAAGTGGTACTTGTCACTTTTTGGGATACTCACTAATTTCTTGGTATAGTAAGAAACAAAATTTAGTTGCTCTTTCCATCACCGAAGCGGAGTATATATCCGTGGCTAGTTGTTGTGCACAAATTCTTTAGATGAAACAAACACTTTAAGATTTTGGTATGAAATTTGCACATGTGCCTATTAAATGTGATAACACCAGTGCTATAAGCTTATCTAAAAATTCTATTTTGCATTCACGAGCTAAGCACATTGATAAAAGACTTCATTTCTTTCGTGATCACATGCAAAAAGGTGATATTTCTCTTGAATTTGTCTCCACTGAAAAACAATTAGCGGATATTTTTACAAAACCTCTTGGTGAAGAATGATTTTGTATGATTAGAAGAGAACTTGGCATGCTTGATTTTGATGAAATTTCCTAATTTTACTTTGTCATATTTTCTTTAATCTTTATCCCATCTCATTTTATTTGACCAAATTTGAAACTCTCAATTGATTCTTCAAAATTATGTATTTTCTTTGTGTTTTCGACAAATCTAAAACTTTTCAGATTTTGGTCGACCAAAACTGATGGTTGCTTCAGACCTACGAAGCTGTGTTGTTTTGCTGTTTTTCAGATTTTGGTCGATCAAAATTAAAATTGATCGACTAAAACTCTTCATCACCCGTTTTCAAAACTGACCCAAGAAAGTTTTTATGGTCTTTTCTTCGTATTTCCTCTTATCCCTCTCACTCGAAACTCTTATCCCCTGAACAAAAACCCTAATCCTTTATCCCATTTGCTTCTAAACTTGAATTTTATGAGTTTTTACTTTAATTTCTTCAATATTTCATCCTTTCTCCTACTAAACCGGTTTTGCTCCTTCAAATTTTGTGATCAATCTGCCTATTCCTTCTCTCTTTCTTGCTCAAATCTGTGATGCCATTCAAAGCTCGTGCCAACAAGAGGCCAGGGAAGAATGTCATCGGAGAAGAAGATGAAAGGAGATCAAAATCAAGGTCTGACACTCTTCTTTTCACTAATCCTAGAATTATTGACGATTTCCAAAATAATTTTACTAAGAAAGCTTTAGTGAATGGAAGAAGTGTGGATTGGATAGCTATAGAAAAACTAGTAGGTTGGAGATATATATTTCATAGGATGGGTTGGGATTCCTTTTCTAGCATTAATGGATTTACTTACCCTTGGTTAGTAAAAGGTTTTTATGCTGCTATAAATCTAAAGAATAAAGTTAATGGAATCACTTGTACTCTTAAAGGGAAGGTTATTGATATGAATGTGAGTCATCTTTGTGCTATTCTAGAAATACCCAATGAAGGTGGTCGTCCAATTGATCTTATGGGAGATTTTGATGAGGTAATAACTTTGAAAAATCTAACTAGGGATGGCAATTATTATCCAAATTGTACCGCAAATCATTTGAATATTCATAGAAGACTCCTTCACCACTATATCACCTACAATATTCTTCCTCGTACTAGCCATAGAGAGATAGTCCATCCTCTTGATATTTTCATGATTAACTCTATACTCATGGAGAAAGCTATAAATTTAGGACATATCCTTATGACCCAAATGAGGGAAGTTGGTCCAAGAAGACGGGGTGTCTTCCTTATAGAATGGTGCTTACTCAAATTTTTGATTATTTTGAAATTCTCTTCATGATGAGTCCGTCAAGAAAAAACCAATGTCTCCTTATAATAGAACTGCCATCGAGCACATGCATTGGTTCTTTAATGAGACCAACGATACTTGGACATACAAGGGGCCTGAAAAGGCCGTTGATCCTAGTGTACCCATTGAGACTCACGATTATGATGATAATGAGGAAGGTGACCCATCTATTGCTCGTACAACTCCTCCCTCGTTTAACTTTGAAGAAGCATTTCAACTTGTGAATGCTCGCTTAGACACTCTTGTTGTGGACTTTAATGCATTCAAGGAAGATCATGGTAGGCAAATTCAAGCTCTTCAAGACTCTCAACAAGTATAGTTTGATCGCCTTTTTGCGCACCAATAAGAGATGTGGAACTATATGCGTCAAGGACAAAATCCTCCTCCATCCTAGAATCTTTCACTTGCTTATATACTTATGCTTTGCATGTTCTTTTACGATGTGTTAATATGTTATTTTTGAACCTTTTGAACTCTCTTTGTATGTCTTCTTATTATGAATGATGGAACCTTGTGTGAGACTTATGTCTATCTTTGATTGTGATCTATTATTCTTACTATGCTTATGAAACTTATGTATCTTCAATTCTTTTTGCTGATTTCAAAGGGGGAGAAAATATTCACGATTTTTGTTACTTAATGTATGCATAAACTGAGTTAAAAAGGGGCAGATTTTTTTTTTTTTTTAAATTTCCATGTATATGTTGAGGGGGAGTTTCTAAAAATAATGGTAAGATCATGTATGCTAATTAAATTATATCATTATTTTTATCTCAAAAATCAATGTTTGTCATCATCAAAAAGGGGAAGATTATTGACCTATGTTGCTTTCAATCTTATCTTATTTTGATAATGATAAATATGTGATTTAGTTACTAATAACTGGATTGAGTTTGTAGTTATGAAGTTCAAAAATAAATTGATAAAATTCAAGAAATGAAGTTCTCAAGAATAGAGCATCATTAATAAACCTCGAAGGATGAAGATGAGTGTGAAAAATCAAGATTCAAAAACAAGTCTAAATAGGTTAAAATTTATTTCCTAGTCTTGTACTTGATTTATTGCATGGCACAAAATACTCTCTTTGATATGGCTCAAAAATCTTTCAAATGTTTTTTCAAACGAATCTTCAAAGAATTAGCTAAACTCATTGATTGTTTGAAAATAAATATCATTTCTAATCTAGCTCAAATATTCTCAAAAGTACATTTTCTTAAAGTTAAAAATGTTTTGGAAAAAAGAGTTTTTAAAAATGACCAAATTAGCTCAAAGAAACAAAAAAATCCTTCGTTTCTGACTGATTTTGGTCGACCAAGCTTGGTTGACCAAAATAAAGGCCAAAAATGGTCGTGGAGTTGAACTGGCATTTAGGACTCCAACGGCTAGTTTTTTGGTAGACCAAAAATATTTTTGGTCGACCAAAATTCTGGCAGCAAGATACCAACGGTCGAAAACGGCTAGTTTTTGAAGATACCTTTAAATAGAGCCAAGTTTGATGATTTAAAAAGAGAGAATATGAACCTATATTGATACTCAATCAGTTTCTAAGTGCAAAAGCTTTCTTTTACTCAACTATAACTTTCAAATCTATTTGAGTCATTCCTAGAGTATCATTTGTGTATTGTTCTCAAATCACCTAAGCTTATCTTGTATTATTTCTTTGAGAGGTGATTCTTTGAGTGAGTGTTCACTTGTATTTTCATAAAAATATTATTGAGAGGTAAGGTTGGCACTAGAGTTATAAACAACCCAGTATAGGTGAGGTTGACACCAGATTCTAAACAATCCGTGATTAGGCATAATAGACCCAGATTTAAGACTATTATAAAGACATGGGGGTGCCTAAGAAGAAATCGCTCCGGATTGTACAAGGGGTCGGTCAAGTCCATAATCTTGATCCGATAGTGGAAAGTTCTAAGTAAGTTGCAGAGTGCCGGGGACTTAGAGAAACCGTTATGTTTGTCGAAACTCATAAAAATAGTGTTTGCATCTCTCTATCCTTATCTCTTTAATTTATTTACTTTGATATTGTGCTTATTTATTTGCTATTTTTACTTGCCCCATTCATTATTTACTCAATTTTGTTACTTTATTCAAAAAGTTTGTAAAAGTCTTAAAAATCTAATTCAGCCCCCCTCTTGGGTTAGCTATTCTTGGAATAACATAGACTTAAAAGAATACTAGCCGTTTTAGACTGTTTGACATACAATCGATCATTTTTGATAGACTGAAAATGCACTTTTGATCAAGCAAAAATACTAGCTATTGAAAATGCGGTTGTAACAGTTGAATTTGAAAATCTATCAAAAATTGGATAGAGAATTGGTAGACTGAAAATCATAGCTAGTCTACCAAAAATACACGAGAGCAATTCTTGAATTTTATGTCAAGTCTTTTTCAATTATTTTCAAAATGTGACTTCATAAATTGATTTTTTTGTAATATGGAAACTATAGAAATTCATAAATTAATTTAAAAATTTGTCTAAGATAAATTTCTTATTTTAATTGGAGATAAACAAGNAAGCCATTAAGATCATATTAAGTGTAAATAACTATTCAAGTACAAGAATTAAGTGTATAACCTTTGCTAGTCTAGGTCTTGTAATTTTAAATTTTGAATGTCTTGTGATTCTTTTAATTTAACTTGCTACACACTCAAGTAGATTATTAATTCTTAATATATGTTTGTTAACTTCAAAATATGAGTGTAGGATTGATGATACAAAGTAGGACTCAATAATTTCCCCCTTTTTAGTGATAATAAACATTTGATTTAAAAATGGGTAAGGAATAAAAAATAAACACAGATAAGTATCCTTACCAAGCATTAAATGCTCCCCCTCAAAATATTCTTAATGAAAAGAAATTGAAACTCCCCCTTAAACTTATAAAGGGTGCATATTTTGAGTATTTTACTATTTTTGCTCAAAAATACCAATTGAATGAGGAAGACATAGAATGAGCACATTGACATTAATTAATTTAAATTGAAAAAATAATGACAAAACTGATACCAATTGTAAATCAAAATGCATTCTTCTCCCTCTTTTAATCTCATCAAAAAGAAATTCACAAGAAAGAGGAATAAAGAAAATATAAGATATAACAATAAAATATCCAATAAAAACAAGGCGTTCATAAATAAGAGTGCAAATAGCCATATCAAAACGCAGAATTCATACATGAAATAACTAAAGAAACATAAGTTCAGAAACAAGCTATAGAGGAGAAAAACGTCCAAAGACGGATTGTATCATCCTCATCATCTCGTCTTATTGGTCTTAAATGATTTGGAATTGTCACTCTTGGTAATGAAGGACAGAGTTGACATCAGCTAATAGAATCTGAAAGTGCTCTAACTCGATGTCATACAGGTGTTGGATGTCAAGCTGGATGATGTTGAAGTGTTCAGACAGGCTGTTGAAAGCATCAATGAAGTCAAATTATTGTGCAAGAGCCTCCTCAATAGGAGTGCCCTCAGGACTGCCTTCAATAGCTCCAACACCACTACTGCCAGTTTCTTGTTGGGCATTCGTTCCATAATTGTGTCTATGCTTGGTTTTGGCCACCCATTCATTATTGGTGAAATTGAATCCTATAAGATTAAAGGTCTTATTGATCTCAACATCAATAGTCCATGGTTTATATTCAGCCTCATCGAATAGTAGAATGCTAAAGTGTTGGAAGATACTAGTAAGGAGGAAACCATAAGGAAGAGAGGGTCTCCTATTTTCTATGGCATTGATTATCACATGAATAATGAAATAAGGTAGGTTCAACTTTCTTCCAATCAGAACAGAATCAACAAAACCAAGATCAAAAAATATAGATGCATCTCTATAGCCACCTTTAGGGATCATGTTTTGAGACACAAATTGGAATAGAATCCTAGACTCTAGAGTAAGATCAGTGACTCGGGGCTTAAGCTAAAAACTGTCAGGGAAACAGACTTGAAGTAGGGCTTGTTGAGGGTCAAAATCATTAAGCATAGGCTAAGAGTTGGTTATGGGGTATTTGTAACCACCCAAAGGTAAATGCAAATGTCAACTCAGAGTCATTCAGTGATCTCAAAATCTATTCCCTTAAAGGAACCATAGATAGTTTGTTGTTCCCTAGAGATATTGGCACTAGCATAGAATCCCCTAACTAGTCTAGGATACATTGTGTCCCTAATGGAGTAGAATTCAATCCATTTCATGTTCTTCATGTAATCATAAAATTTTACATAGGTTAAGTCTCTAAAATTGAAGGTTCTACCCCAATTAATACTCTTCTTAGAGAAAATTTCTTTATATCTAGTCATGACAGTATGAGACTCTACTAGAGGAGTATCTAACCTAGCCTTAGTGCGTTGATCATATTCCTCAAGTTGAATTTCCTTGCCTTTACGTCTTAGATTTTCCCTTCTTAGAGCTATTGGACAAGAGATGACAAGATGAAGTACAAACAAAAGGTAATTTCAAAATCTAGGGTCTAAGATTTTAAGGAGATGAACAATTTAATTTTGATGCAAAAAGAGTTTGGAAATTAAAGAGTAGGAGTAAAAAAGCAATGAAATTAACTCTGGTTGGATGAGAGAGTGAGAAAAAGTGAAAGGAAAAATGTCAAAACCCCTTAAAAGCTCATGATTCTGAACATTTTTGGTAGACCAAAAATGTATTTTCAGTCTGTCGATTCTAGCAAATATAAAAGAATTTCCAGAGGGGTTTTTCAGTAGATCGAAAATCTTTTCAACTTGTCGATTCCACTGTTTTTCAGTGAAAATCGATTTAAAACACTATAAAATGTTTCAACTAACAATGAAAACATTGAGAAATCAACAATTTTTCGAATATACACAACAAATTGAACAACTTTTAAATACATCAAGAATCGATGAAGCTCATTATAATTAATCATGCTAAGTTCTCTACGAATCATGCAAAAACAATCCTCGCTAAGAGGTTTAGTAAAAATATCAGCTAGTTATTTTTCCATGCATACAAACTCTAGTACAATGTCGCCTTTTTGCATATGATCACAAGAAAATTGTGATGCCCAAGATTCTCACATATATAATAAGCCAATAATAAATATATTCATATTGCATAATAGATATATTAAGCAACTAGTATCAATTTCATGGTAAATTACTCATTCTGATTGTTACATGATCTGTATTATTGTACTAATATTTGTGGAAGTGCTCCCATGCAGTGTAAAGACTCAGTACCCTCAGAGAGAGAGAGAGAGAGCTTAGTGTGTGAAAGGAACCAAGAATACATTTATGAATAGTAATACTATACAAACATGCATTAAAATCATATATGTTGATAACTTGGTCAAATAGTAGTTTTTCGGTAAAATGTATTTTTCACGCTTTTCGGAGCCAAATTCACTGTGCGTTTAACATTTCAAATAGGTTTTATTTAATGTGTAGAAACCATTTCTAGTATTTTTCCAAAATGTTGGTTTCAGGTAAGCACGAGATGGCAGTTACTGTACTGAACTGTGTTTAATTACACTAAGCTAGCTTAATTTAAGTTTAATCGCGTAATGTCATCTTTGAGCACTCTAATAATTAGGAATTGATACTTTTTTTGCATTATTAATTGGAGTCTAATTGACTAATTTTTCATGTTAAATGATTGGTTATGGGGCTAGGTTTCACTAGATTACAATAAGATTGGCCATATGGGAATATAAGTCAAAGTATGACTAGTTTTCACCTCTTAAGTTAGGTTTCACTATTTTGGTCTACACTTGGGTATATAGGATAGACCAGTAACCTTGTGAGTATGCTAAGGATGTTTTAGAGCTGGAAACATAGAAAGTAAGGTGCAAAATTTCCAAAATACCCCTTATAACTTAAGTTATGCCATTTCTTAGTCATTAAGTATTACTTTTGGACCAAATCTGGTCATTTTCTTCTCCTTTCTCTCCAGCCACGACCTAAAACTCTTCCACTCATTTTTAGACTTCTCTCAGCTCCCATTAACCATTTCCAAGAGTTTTTAAGTGGTAGAACTCAATTTGGAGATCAAGAAAGCAAGATAGGTCCAAACTAGTCAAGGTAATTCTACTAATTCTTCTTCCTAGGTTTTGTTTTATTATTTCAATTCTCCACTTGATACCACTTAAATAATGATTCTTCTAGGTCCTCTTGAGTCCTAAGATCAATTTCTAAGTCATAGAAATCAGTTTTGTGGAAGAAGAAGGCAAGAGTTTCAAGAAAGGTTCAAACTAATCAAGGTGAGGTTTTTATGGAATTTAGAATTGGTAATTTATTTCTATTACATTAGCCCTTAAATCAAAGCTTTTATTTGATGAATAAAGGTCCTAGAAAACCTTATATATGGTTGGAAATATAGAATTTAAGTGGAGGATTAAAGTTAGACTTAAAGCCTCAAAGTTTGCTATTTGTGGATTCAAGTGTTTTCATTGTTGGAATAAGTTGTCTATACTTGTAATTTGATTTTATTACTTGGAATGTGTAAGACATTGATCCTTTTATGTAGATTATAATTATTTACAGACTGGTTATAATGATATAAAAGTGTAAAAGTGGTTTTAAACTTTGTTTAAACCAAAAGGAAGACAAGTGCACCTAGGTTGTTCTAAATAATCCTCTTTGAGGTGTATATGTGGGAATTGGCTTGTGGATTATTATTGCAGATCTTAAACCATGATTTTAATCATGTGAGAATATCCTAAAAATAAGGGAGGTACTATCCAAATATTTTTAAAATCAAATGGTACTATTTAGAAGCAAATGGACTAGTTTTTATGAAAGTATGTGCCATTTTGGTTCATTTTGTGATTAGATTTCCTAATTTTGTGAAAGTTGTGATTTATATTTGTGGTTGCTTTCTTTAAGAATTTTACATTATAATAATCATTCTAGTAATGAAATTGATATCAGGTCTTCCACACACCTTACCACAGAGGATACTGACCCTTTTCACTATCTTTTCTGTCGGACACAAGGTAAGTAACGTTACACCTGCAATATAAGAAATTATTTGTTCTGTGAACTTATGGAATCCTTGAATTATATAAAAAGTTGTATTTATTATTCTGTTATGCCTAAAGCTTAAATATCTAAATATGTTATTCCGACATACATGAGGCATGAACATGTGGTGTATTTATATTGCTTGACGAGTATTAGTGAATAGGGTATGGCGGGCCAATGCCCAATTATCTGGTTCCTTTGGGAACATTATCTGGTTCCTTCGGGGATATTATTAGGTTCCTTTAGGGACAATATTTAGTTCTTTCAGGAACACTCTGATAGCAGTATAGGGAGGACCTCTGTAGTACACAGAGGGGTTTGAAATGTATTTGAGACTCGAGACCTCCATACGACGATTTATGATTAGTTATTAGTTATCTGAGTGACTCAGTATGTGATTCACGGTCTTATCAGGCACTACAAAATACATAGGGATCCCAATCATACCATTATCTATTTTTTAGAATATGCACGTTGCATTTGCACTCGTTACTTACTGAGTTTTATACTCACAAATATTCTTACATTGCAGATGATACTGCTTATATGTGAGTTAAGAGGAGGAGTGCCAACTTTCTGACTGCGGCTTGTGTATATGAGCATTTTGACGCTATGGTTTCCTGATTGAAAATTTTGTATCTATTTTGAGTGTGTGTACATTATGTATATTTTTATGAGAGGTCCACTTTGGGAGTATGTATGTATGTATAAATTATACTATATGTAAAAATAAGTGGAGTTTTTCTTTCTCTCTCTAGAAAGTCAAAAGTTTTAATTTTCCCTTGTTTTATTAGTTCTAAGTCGAGTAGCGTCTCCCGATCTCGCTAAATAGTTATACAAATATCCTTATGTACGTGTATGGGATCGGGGGATGTCACAAAAATGATGTCTAATATCAATATGCTTAGTACGTGAATGCAAAATTGGATTTTTTGACAAATTTATTGCAGTAGTATTATCACATTTAATAGACACATAATTATAATTCATTCCAAAATCCATTAGAGTTTGTTTCATCCAAAGAATTTGAGCACAATAATTACTAGTAGAGATATATTCAGCTTTATTAGTAGAAAGAGCAACAAAATTTTGTTTCTTGCTAAACTATGACACAAGTAAGTAACTAAGAAAATGACAAGTACTACTAGTGCTCTTACGGTCAGTTAGACAACTGGCAAAGTCCACATCCAAAAACTAATAATGTTAAACTGTGTGCATTTTGGATACTATAGTCCAAGGTTCATAGTGCCGTGTAAATATTTCAAAATATGTTTTACTGTACTAAGATGTAATTCCTTAGGATTAGATTGAAATCTAGCATATTGATGAATACTAAATATTACATTCGGTCTACTAGCTATTAAGTAAAGAAGTGAGCCGATCATATCTCGATATTTAGTGATATCCATTGCTTTATCATTATCGTCTTTGTCAAATTTGATTGAAGAGCTCGTAGGTATTCTCATTGACTTGAGGTTCTCTATATCGAACTTCTTTTACATATCCTTGATGTACTTGGATTGATTGATGAAAATACATTCTTTACTTTATTTGGTTTGAAGTTCAAGGAAGAAATTGAGTTCTCCCATCATGCTCATTTCAAACTCATTATGCATAAATTTAGAAAATTCTTCACAAAGAGAAATATGAGTAGCACTAAATATAATTTCATTAACATAAATTTGAACTAAGATCATTTCTCCATTTTTTCATTTTATGAAAAGAATAGTATCTATTTTTCCCATAGTAAAACCATTTGAAATCAAAAATTTGCTTAATCTATCATACTAAGCTCTAGAAGCTTGCATTGAACCATAAAGAGCCTTTTTTTAATTTGAAAACATGATCTAGGTACTTATGATTTTGAAAACTAGAGGTTTGGACTATATTTACTTCTTCTAAAATATATCCATTTAAAAATGCACTCTTAACATCCATTTGGTATAAGATGAAATCTTTATGACATGCAAATACTAAGAGCATCCTTATGTACTCTAATCTTGCTACGGGTGCGAAGGTTTCTTCATAATCGATATCTTCTTCTTGATTAAAACCTTGAGCCACTAATCTAGCTTTATTTCTCACAATCACCTCATGCTCATCTATTTTATTTGTAAAGACCCATTTAGTTCAAATAACTGATTGGTCTCTAGGTCTTGGAACTAATTCTTATATATCACTCCTTTCAAATTTATTTAATTCTTCTTGCATAGCTAATATCTATGATTCATCTTTTTCAGCATCTTTAAAGCTTTTTGGTTCAATTTGAGAGATAAAAGCCATGTTGTTGCAAATATTTCTAAGTGATGATATAGTCTTGACTCCTTGTAAGAGGTCACTTAGAATTTGGTCTTTAGGATGAGCATAGTTGAATTTTAAATCTTGAGAAAGAGTACAAGTATTACCATTGTCGCTTTCTTTCTCTTCCTTAAGATCTTGTTATAGTTGAATATCCTTCTCTTCAATTGTTTTCTCATTTGCACTTGTCTCATTTAAGCTTGTTTCCAAAACTACAATATCATCATCATCTAAATTTCTCTCATCGTGGAGAACGTTAGACTCATCAAAAATAATATGCATAGATTCTTCTACTACCAATATTCTTTTATTGAAAACTCTATAAGCTTTATTAGTAGTAGAATAACCAAGAAAAATACCGACATCAGATTTTGAATCAAATTTACCCAAATTATCCTTTGTATTCAAAATAAAGCACTTGCAATTAGAAACTTTAAAATAATCAATATTAGGTTTTCTATCCTTCCAAAGCTCATAAGGTATCTCGCTCAAAATTGACTTTATCATAATTCTATTTATAATATGACAAGCGGTACTAACTACTTCGGCCAAAAAATATTTTGACAAACTATTTTTATTTAGCATACTTCTTGCCATTTCTTGTAGGATTTTATTCTTTCTTTCTATAACTCCATTTTATTGTGGAGTTTTAGGAGCTGAAAAATTATAATCAAAATCATTTTTAAAACAAAAAGCTTCAATTTCTTCATTTTCAAACTCACTACCATGATCACTTCTAATAGATATAATGGTGTGACCTTTTTCATTTTGTATTTTCTTACAAAAGATAGTAAGCACATTTAAAACATCATTTTTATAAGTAATAAATAGAACTAAAGTTAATCTTGAAAAATCATCAACCATCACAAAGTCATAGTGTTTTCTACCAAGACTACTCTTGATGGTCCAAATAAATCTATTTAAAGTAGTTGCAAAGGTCTAGAAGTAATAATGGCATTTTTGGATTTCAAAGAGCTTTTTATTTATTTTTCTAAATTGACATATATCACAAACGTTGTCTTTTTCAAAAAGTAAACTAGGTAGACCACTAATAAGATTTTTTTTTGAAAGTTTATAAATAATATTTATGCTAGCATACCCAAGTCTTTTATGCTAAAGCCAAGAATCATCTTTTAAAACCGAAATACTTTTATCTTTGCTAAAATATTTTTCAATATTAATGGTATAAAAATTATCTTTTCTTTCTCCTTCAAAAATGATTCCTTTTGAACGAGTATCCTCAATTAAGCATTGGAAGGCAGAAAAATGACTCGATAATCTTTACCACAAAGTTGACATATATTAAGCAAATTATACTTAAGACTATCAACAAGTAAAATATTTTCTATAGTGGGAGAGCAAGTAGTAGTAGTATTACCTATACCTAAAATTTTGTCTTTAGCATTATCTCCAAACATGATATGTCTTCCATTCTTTTTTGTAAACGATGAAAGTAAAAAGTAGTCATCGGTCATATGTTTGGAGCAACCACTATCCAAGAACCAAAAGTTTTTCTTCTTTTGTACCTACAAGTAAGAATCAAACTTTGATTTTTAATACCTAAACTAATTTGGATCATTGAGTGTTAGTTCTAGATTCTTTTGGTACATAAAATAGTTTTCCACCAAAATATGCATTCTATCACAAAGCATGAAAAACTAGTATGTCTATCTTGATTGCAATAAATGCAAGTATACTTAGTATCACTTATACTTGCTTTTACAAAATAAATTTTGAGATATTTTTGTTTTATAGAAGATTTATACCCAAGAACTCTTTTATCAAAAACACATTTTTGTCCACCAAGGATCATGTCAAAATTTTTCTTTCTATTTCTAAATTTGTGGACAATTTTAGTCAAGTCAAAAATCTTATCATTTAAGGAAGTATTTTCTTTTGAAAACGTATCACAATTACTACAAGATAATTTTTCTTCCTTTTATTTTGTAAACTCTTTAACCATTTTTGAAAAACTAAGAATTTCCTTTTTGGGAGCATTGTCTTGAAAATGAGTTTTTCATAGTTTTTATGTAAATCATTGAAATCACTCAATAAATTTTAATATAATAAATCACAATCACTATCTTTCTCACTAAAATCACTACTAGTATCAAGATCATCATGAAATTCACTTTTAGGTTCAAATGAGCTTACCTCATTTTCTATTACCATGAAGTACATGTAAGCAATTTCTTCTTATTCTTTTCCTTTGGATTCTTCGTCTTCATTATCATCCCAAGTGGCTTTCATTAGTTTTTTCTTCATTTTTCTTCTCAAGGGACATTCATTCTTCATATAACCTGACTTCTTACATTCGAAGCAAGTGATGGGATCATCCTTCATTTTCTTCTCTCGAAAGTCATTGCCTTTGGTGTTCTTTTTGAAATTATTCTTTTTGAAATTTAAGTACTTCTTGTATCTTTTGGTAAGTAAGGTAATGTATTCTAGTTTACTATCTGTAAAGTCTTCTTCTTTCTCATTGCTTTCTTGCATGGCGGCTTTAAGAGTGGTTCCTTTCTTTTTCTTTTCCTTCCCTTCATCATCATTTGTTTCCTTCATAAGGATCTCATAGGTCAATAGAGAACCCATAAGTTCTTCAAGGAGAAGTTTGCTTAGATTTTTCGCTTCTTGAATAACAACTACCTTGTTTCTATATGCTCGATGAAAACTTCTAAGGATTTTGCTCACCAACTTACCATTTGGAAATATTTTTTCTAGAGCACCAAGAGAGTTAATAATAATTGTAAATCTTATAAAAATTTATGAAATAGATTCATTTTTTTCCATTTTAAATAACTCATAGTTTCTAGCAAAAATATTAATTATAGTTTCTTTCACGAAGCTAGTTCCTCGATAAGAGACTTCTAACATATTTCATAGTTCATGAGCATCTCTAACTTTCTCAACATTATTATAAATATTCCTATCTAAGCTACACATAAGAATATTTCTAGCTCTACAATTATTGGTGAAAGTGATTTTATCATTTTCATCATATTATTCTATGTCTTTTTCCACTTCTCTACCACTAACTATTTTCATTATTTTTAAAGAACCTTTAATGACAATATACCATAATCCAAAATCAATAGATCTAACATAAGTGTCCATACGACTTCTCTAATAGTTAAAATTACTTCTTTTGAAAAGTGATGATTTGGATAAAGACAACCCCTCATATTGAAAAGAAAAGTTGGTTGGGCTAGCCATATCAAAGTTTTAAAAATTTGGGCACCAAGTTCTGATACCAATTGTTAGCCCAAGATTAGCTAACCCAAGAGGGGGATTGAATTAGGTTTTAAAAACTTTTGCAAATTTTGCTTGATAAACAAGTAAATTATACAAATAATGACAATAACAAGTAAAAATAGCTAAATAACATGTACAAGCCTAATATAAATAAATTAAAGAAATAGGTATAGAGAAATACAAATACAATTTTTACGAAGGTCAACAAGCACAACGGTTTGTCTGCATTCCTAGCTCTTGGCAACCTGCTTTGAGCTTTCCACTATTGGATCAAGAGAATGGGCATGATTGACCCTTATACACAATAAGAGATTTCTTCTTAGGCACACTCATGCCTTTATAATAGCTTTGAATCTGACTCTATCATACCTACCTTAGATTATTTAGACTCCGGTGCCAATCTTGACTAAATCGGATTGTTTAGACTTCGGTGGTAACGTCTTCTCATAATTACAATTTTAGTTTTTGTTTGTTAATACACTCAACTAGAATCTCTCTTAAGAATATAATTGATATAAGTAAGTCTAGAGAGAATAAATGAGAATACAAGATATAATCTAGTTTGGTTCAAGTGATTTTGTGAAAAAATAGATTTGAATATTTGATTAACAAAAGATGATTTGAATAACTTGAAAGTATGTTTAAAGCAATATAAGAATGTTCAAAAGTTATTTCAAGTGTTAAAAAAGGTTTTATATATAGACATGAAAAAATACTAGTTATTTTAGACTGTTTGACATACAATTAGTCATTTTCGGTAGACCGAAAATACACTTTTGGTCGACTGAAAATAATAACCGTTGAAAGTGCAGTTATAGTGGTCAAATTTAAAAATCTATCAAAAATTGGACAAAGAATCAATAGATTGAAAATCACAGTCGGTCTGCCAAAAATTCGCGAGAGCAATTTTTGAATTGTATTTTGGGTCTTTTTCAATTATTTTCAAAATGTGAATTCATAAATTGATTTTTTATGTAATATGGAAATATAGAAATTCATAAATTAATTTAAAAACTTGTCTAAAATAAAATTCTTATTTTAATTGGAGATAAACAAGTTTGACAGTTTTGGTTTGAAAATTTCTAATTTTATGAAAAATTAAGCCATTAAGAATATATTAAGTGTAAACAACTATTCAAGTACAAGAACTAATTGTATAACATTTGCTAGTCTAGGTCTTGTAATCTTGAACTTTAACTTCAAGCTCTTTTCTATAATCTATCTTGAATATTTTGTGATCCTTTCAATTTAACTAGCTACACACTCAAATAGATTATTAGTTCTTAATCATATATTTGTTAACTTCAAAATATAAAATGATACCATTTTCACAAAACTTACGTTATTTCAATAAAACTGATTTCTTTCCATAAATAATAAATAGTCTTATTACCAAAATATATTTTTACTTGAAATCAATTTCTAAAGAAAACACCTTACAAGCATGATTCTATTAGAAATCATAAAAGAATTAAATATTTAGCTTTTGGACTAGAGAAACTACTAGAAAAGATCAAAAGTTACTTATTTTGTTTGCTTTACCTATTTAACTAAAATAATCAATATAATGCCTCAAACACCTATTATTACACAAATCATATATAAGTATTACAATAGTAAAATTATACTCTAGTTACGCTAAAAATATTGACTACTTGATGTACATGCATCTTCTATAATCAACTCTATAGCCATTTCTAATAATGTCAATTTCTCATGATTCATAACAATTCTGATATATCTCTAAAAATCACCAAACTTAAGGACCTATTCTACAAATCATGGGATCCTAAAAGTATCAAGAATGTGGCTATGTGATCTATAGGTAAGCCTTGCATAGTCGGACAAGCCGCAAACACGTTTCACCCAAAGTGTCGAAAGTTTCAAATTTTTTCCAAATTTATAGTGCTTATTTAATAAGCTATAACTTTCTGATTATAAGTCTGTTTTCAATGATATATATATATATATATATATATATATATATATATATATATATATATATATATATATATATACCATTAGAAAGCTTATCGAATAAACTTTCCAATCCTACCTAATTACACTAGTAAATATCCTTGAAAATTCAGTCATAACTAGTGTTGTATTTTCTACTTTTGTTAAATACTTAAAAATTTATAACTTTCAATTTAACCAATCAAATCACACAAAATATATTTTGTTTGAATCATAAACTCAAGAGAGTTCATCTTTTATTAATTTTATCCTACATTCATAAATTGCTAATGGGAAAATCAAAACTCTAACTCTAGACATGCAATTCTAGTCCCTAAAATCTAACTAGTACATGTAACTTAATCAGTAAAAGAGTTTATTACTATAGGAGTGAGTCTGAATAATCCATAATTATAGCCATCCTCTTTTACTTCTTCTTCTTATTTTTGAAGCATAGAGTTATTTCTTCTCTCTTTTTTTTCCTCTACAGAGCGTATGCGTATAAAACTGTATAGATTATTAGACCTTTGGGTTTCTTAAAATGTATCTAATACAATTACTAATATCTCCTCAAATAATATCTAATAATTAAATGCTCTTATATCTTTTCTATTTTCTTGTATTAATTATATTATATGAATAATTTTTTCGAAGTACATGTTATCGCATTCTCCCCTTTAAAAAAAAGTTTAGTCCTCTAAATTTTAAAACCTTGAATTCTCTAATGAACAAATTTCAATATAATCACTTTTTTCTAGGGATGCCTCAAATTCTGAGAGGAAAAGTGTGATAATCACTTGTAAAACTTAAATGAACCTTCCATCAATAAAATTTTTCAAGTAACTGAAATATCGAATGTTAGATAGCTTTTAGTACTTATTTACTTATCATTCCATATTGCTTCTCATTCTGATCACTCATTTACACTTAAATACGAACAGAGAATATTACAATGACTCAAACCTTTCTGTATCAACAAAGTCAATAGAAATTATTAACCACTAAAATCTTGTTTAACTTTTCGTAGCTTATTGAATTGCATGTCTATAATCTTGAGAATACCTTTCTGTATTTTTATTAATGCTTTATATGGAACTACTTTTATACAAGATTGGAAGTCATAATCATATACAAACATTACCAAGAGTAATATTTTCTTTCACAAATCTTTGAAATATTGTTTCAATATATCCTTAATGGTCCATCTATACATAGATATATTTTTCTTTTTGACATTCTATTTATTTTATATCGATATTGTAAAACTTCAACAAATTTAATTTAATTTTTAAAATCATGTGTAAGATCTTTTAAATAACTATAAGAATCCTTTTTAGCCTCACTTCCTCCAACTTTAATCTTCAATAGGCCAAAGTATCAAAACTAAATCCAATCACTAAAGCTTACGTCAAATACATTTCTTATGCTTATAACCAAATTATATAAAATTCTAAATATCAATATTCACCCAAAATAATCAAAACCTAATCCGTTAAGGGTATAAGCCAAGTCTAATAGCCGAAATGTGAGTATACGTAGTCAAATAACACACTATATAGCTGATACTTCATAATTTTAGTAATCCTTGATAATCTCGTTATAAGATTCTACTTCAGTATTATCTTTCTCATATAGTATATCAAACGTTTTCAACCTTTATTTTTATGGTCGCTCATTATCCATAGGCTAAACACTACAAAATATGCTAAGTGATTTCTTTCATATATATCTTAGGTCTTTATCTTAATACCTCTAGGATTTCTAATATCTCATATTATGATTTTTTCAAAAATATATTTTTCAAATAATGTGGGTCAATAGAATCACAAATATGAATATTTCTCTATAAACAACATATTTCATAAAACTCAAATAATTTATGAATCTTATAAATATTGATTGATTTATATATTCCACTACATAACTGTTTTAACCTTTTGTTTATAAACATATGATTATAATTTTTTTCCATCACCGATAATAGTTGACTTCCTAATTATAAAACACTAAGTTTTCTGAAAACATTTATCTTATAATTCTTCTAGTTGCCTATCAAATAAGTAATCTCCAATTTTATTTGCAAAATCCAATATAAATTTCTAAAGAAAAGTAACACCAAATACTTTCAAATACAAAGATTACTTCCTCCTATACAGTAACACTAAAACTGTGAACTCATTTACAATAATTATATATTCTAATTTCAACCCAACTACTTAATATCCATATCCATAGCCAAATTGTCTATTCACTACATCTCAACTTTTACTTAGCTTTCAAAACAAATATTATTAAGGTAATATCATCTCAAATTATCTGACCTTATGGGTCATCGAGGCTCTATTATTTTTTTATTTCAGATAATATTATTCTCTAAATTGGTTTATCATAATTTTTTTTTCAAAATATCATTCTCTAATTTTTTCTAACTATAATTTATTAATATTTCTATCTTTCAATAATCAAATAAATTTATTTCATCACCAATATTAACAGACAAATAAATTTATCTCATCACCAATATTGATAGACAGTATCATAGGAAAGACCTTTAACAAAAATAACTTATTTATCTTCTATACTCTAATAATAATAATATGTACTCTCATCGATTAACACAAGCATATAAATTGACATTTCTATATCATCCTTTTATCCTTTATCATCAAGGAAACTAATTATTTAATAAACTTAATGTACTCAATATTTCACTGTATGCTCTATTCCATAGAATAAATAATTTCATTTTTTTGAAAGAATTTGAAACATTTTTTCTCCATTATCCCATTAACCGATAAGCCTAAACAAACATATCTAATTAGACATGTAATTCTAATTCTCAAAATCTACTTAGTGCATGTAACTTAATCGGTAAATAAATTTATTATCTTAAGACTGAGTCTCAGTAATTCATAATAATAGCTAACCTCTTCTTCTTTAAGTATAGAGTTGTCGCTTCTCTCTTTTTTTCCCCTGTACAAAGCATATGTGTATAAAACTATACAGATTATTAGATCTTAAGTTTTCTTAAAGCGTCTCTAATATAATTATCAATATATCTCCAAATAATATCTAATAATTAAGTGATCTTATTTCTTTTCTATTTTCTTATATTGATTATATTATATAATTTTTATGAAGTACAAGTTGTCACACAAACATTTTTTTAAAGAGAAAATTAATTAATTAAATACTAGTTTTTACGATTAATATAGAACTTAAAAAAAACTCTTAAAGTTAAATAACTTTAAGATATCTGTCTACACAAATAAAATTTTATTGTTTAAAAGAACTCACAAATTAGCGTTGGAAATTTGTGAGATTATACGAGTAACAAGGTTTTGAGAAATCCTGAGAGTAGAATTAATAGTGTTTGATTCTTTGACGTTTGTGGGTGAATTTAGAAAAAAGAAGGCACACTTTGGAATAATAATTCAATCATGCATGTGTAAATCTAAAAGATCTTTTAGTCAGAAGCAATGTATTTATTCTTTGTTTTATTACAATTAACGGTATACAAAGTACTATACTCGATCTTGTCAACATATGGGAAGTAGTTAAAAAGAGTAAAGATACAAAGTGGGTCGTGTCTATATAGGCCAAATTTTGTTGTTTTTTTATATTTTAAGATATCAAATATGTGTCTTTTAGTTTTAGTCCAAAACTTGAGGGATATGTGTGTGAGTTTAAGGGAGTCAGGTTCGAACCTTGGTAGAGTGTGTGTGCGTTATTTTTCTTTAAATTTGTAGTAAGTAGTGGTCATTAGTTAAGTTTCACTTCTTTTTTTTTTTTTTAAAAAAAAGATATCAAATATGCACTTATGTAGGCTAAAATATGAACCTCAAACTCATTCATATTTTATTGAAATTTGAATAAATTGAAAATAAACAAAAATAAGTAAATAAATAAAATTAAAAACATATAAATAAAAATATTTAATCAAGATTTTTTAAAATTTTTATTAAAACATATATTTAAAATTATATATAAATAACTAAATGTGGGCTAAATGTGGATCTACAAAAATATGAGTCAGACCAGGCTAATAGCCTATTATTGAGGCTCAGCCCGACCCTTAATATCTATAATTGACTAGTCGGGTTGGTATCTTATTTTTTCTTTAAAATATAGGTCGACTCACAATACTCGACCCACATTGATATTTCTATTAAAAAGTATAAGAAATGATTTTTTTTTTTCAAATTAATTTGGCTCTTTCTTCACATGTTTGTTAAATATAGCCCATTTTTGTTTTTTTTCCTTTTACTAAACGACCACCTTTTAGTAGAACAATTTTATATCTAGCGTATCAATTTGTGAATTGTATCAATTTTGATGATGACATATATCTTATTAATCTAAAATATTAGTTATAAGTGAATTTTATTCACCTATTTGGGAATGATTTTATCTTTTTATTTGCTTAATTTTCTTGATTTCTCTCGTAGTACTTGTGTTTTTATTTTTTTTTCTCAGATTTTGAGTAATTATAGAAGTATTGGACAAGCTCACTAAGTTGATAAAGAGCAAAATGAGGCGCTATATGCAAAAGCTAGAACACAATAGCCCTGTGTAGGTAGCACTGCCATACTCAAGGTTATGGAATTTTTCCAGAACTCATAGCAGCGCGGCGCTTTCCTTTGTCCCAGTGGTGCGGTGCTGTATACCTAGTGTCACAATGCTCTCATTTGGTGTCGTACGATAATTTGCTTAACACCGCATCACTGTCTACCTAGCGCCGCGGTGCCAACATGTGTTCTGACAATTTTTTAGTCAAATTTAACCTAGCTGTTAAGGGATATAAAAAAGATCTTTTGGGATCCAAAAGGGATATCTTGGGAGGTATTTTTCAGAGTTTGCTCAACTATTTTCAAGGAACAAGAAGAGTAAAGAGGAGGATGTGAAGAGAATCTCACCAAATTAAAAGAGTTTTTCTTTCTCATCTTTTTCTTTCATGATATTATTATTTATTAAGTTGTTTTTATTCTTTTCCATTACAAACCAAGCATTTTATCTAGAGGAATGATATAACCTACACATGAAACTATATCTTAATTTTTAATATCAATTTTATGA
Source organism: Parasponia andersonii (assembly GCA_002914805.1). Lineage (NCBI taxonomy): Eukaryota > Viridiplantae > Streptophyta > Magnoliopsida > Rosales > Cannabaceae > Trema > Trema andersonii. The sequence continues at coordinate 51,031 of JXTB01000865.1, read as the reverse complement.
TGATTTTCCAGTGGTTTATTTGTATTATTTTGCTCTTGATGTTTCTCAATTGATTAGCAACTATTAGAGTGTTTGGGTTTTTTTAGAATCTGGTACTTGAAAGAGGGGATTTTAAAGATATGACTAGAATAACACAACCTAAGATATTGTAGAGTTTGAGAAAACTTATGAATCTTTTGAATCTTGTTATTAAGAACTACAAAATTTATTGAATTTTTGTTTTCTCAATTTTGAATAGAGATATTGAAATTGGAATTTAAGGGTGGTTTTCACTTGACACTCGAAAAAGAGAGTAGAAAAATTTTTGAGTTTTTGCTTATAAACTAGCTACCAAGGGGATATAAAAGGGATACTTTGGAATCCAAAAGAGACATCTTGGGAGGTGTTTTTCAAAGCTTGCTCAGTTATTTTCAAGGGACAAGAAGAGTAAAGAGGAGGATATGAAGAGAATCTCACCAAATCAAAAGAGTTTTTCTTTCTTATCTCTTTCTTTCATAATGTTATTGTTTATTAAGTTGTTTTTATTCTTTTCCATTATGAACTAAATATTTTATCTAAAAGAATGATATAACATGTACTTGAAACTATGTCTTGATTTTCAATATCTATTTTTAATAATTTTCAGTGGTTTATTTGTATTATTTTGCTCTTGATATTTCTCAATTGATTAGCAACCATTAGGATGTTTGGGTTTTTAGAATCCGGTACTTGAGAGAAGAGATTTTAGATACATGACTAGAATAATACAACCTCGGATGTCGTAAAGTTTGAGAAAACTTATAAATCCTTTAAAGCTTGTTATTAAGAACTACAAAACTTAATGAACTCTTATTTTCTCAATTTTAAATAGAGATATTGAAATTGGAATTTGAGAGTAGTTTTTACTCGGCACTCGAGAGATGGAGTAGAAATAATTTTAAATTCTTGCTTATAAATTAGCCGCCAAAGAGATATAAAATAGATCATTAGAGATCCGAAAGGCACATCTTGGAAGACATTTTTCAGAGCTTGCTCAGCTATTTTCAAGGAACAAGAAGAATAAATAGGCGGATGTGAAGAGAATCTCACCGAATCAAAAGAGTTTTTCTTTCTCATCTCTTCCTTTCATGATGTTATTTATTAAGTTATTTTTATTATTTTTTATTATGAACTAAGCATTTTATCTAGAGGAATGATGTAACCTATACTTGAAACTATGTCTTGATTTTCAATATCAATTTTATGATGATTTTTTAGTGGTTTATTTGTGTTATTTTGTTATTAATGCTTCTCAATTAATTAGCAACTATTGGGATATTTAGGTTTTTAGAATCCAACATTTGAGAGAGGGGATTTTAGAGATATGACTAGAATAACAAAACCTATGATGTTGTAAAGTTTGAAAAACCTATGAATCTTTTGAAGCTTGTTAAAAATTTAATGAACCCCTATTTTCTTAATTTTGAATAGAAATATTGAAATTAGAATTTAAGGATAGTTTTCACTCAGCACTTGAGAGAAAGGGTAGAAATAATTTTGAATTCTTGCTTATAAACTAGGAAACTTAATCAAGTGGTATTATTAATTGAAAGATATAATGGATAGTTAAGTAAAGTCAAACCTCTAGAATTCATTCCTATTGTTATTTTCATTTAAAATTTCAATTACATTGTGACCTTTAATTTTTTATTTTAAATTTCCTTTGATTACTTATATCCATAATTAATTTGAATTGTCTAGATAAAATCAAGATTATCCAATTACAGTACTTAGTAGAAATTCAATATCAATCATTGGTAAGCTCTGATATCATTTATTAAAATCAACATAGGATTGCAAATAGTATTGATACCCATATGAGTAGTATTGGTGCCATTATGAAGTCATTTGAAGTTCAACTTTGGCAAATAGTAATGTCAATTAATTCTCCACCAAAAAAATTCTCAAGTGATATCAAAAGTAATCCCAAAGAGCATTACAATGCTATAACTTTAAGAAATGAGAGAAAAATTGATGGAGAGAAGTAATAAGAAGCTGCCATAACCATACCTTCGCCTAGCCATGAAGAGAAGCAAACCATATGTGTGAACTATAGAGAAGAAAATGTTATCAGGGAAGATTTAATTCAAAAACTATTTTATTTTCTAATAATTCTCAAATTATTAAACATTCTCTCACATATCCTCAAAGATTTCAAAAGAAAAGGCTTGACTCTCAATTTGAAAATTTTTTAGAAATCTTTAAGAAAATTTGTATTAATATTCCTTTTGCAAATACTCTTGAAGAAATGCCAAACTATATCGAATGCATGAAGGATATTATGTCAAAGAAGAGGAAGTTGGAGAAATTTAAAACAGTGAAGTTGACAGAGGAATATAGTACCATTATCTAAAAAATGCCACCATAAAAATTAAAAAAACCGGGCAGCTTTACTATTCTTTACACAATCAATGGTGCCTCCTTTAATAAGACTTTGAGTGACCTTAGGACAAGCATTAATTTGATGTCCCTTTCTGTATTCAAAAAACTGGGACTTGGAGAAATCAAGCCAACTACCATCACGTTATAATTAGTGGATAGATCACTCACCTATCCTCGTGGAGTCATTGAAGATGTGTTGATAAATGTCGATAAATTTATTTTTCTAGCTGATTTATAGTTTTAGATATGGATGAAGACTAAGGAATACCTCTAATTCTTTGGTGGCCTTTCTTGGCTATAAGTGGAGCTTTGATTGATGTATCTAAAGGGGAGTTATCTCTAAGGGTGAATGATACAGTGAAGTTCAACATTTATCACTCCAACAAGGTTTCTTAGGAGACAAGTTCATTTAACCGAGTTTCTGATTAGAAGGCATGCTGAAGAGGTCCTGGTAGATGAGAGATATTGCAATGACTAGAAAAATATAAAGTGTAAGTTAGTTCAAGTACAACAAGTTCTACTTTCGAGGTCTTAGTTGAAATTGTTATCACCCAAGTTGAAGCTAAAATGGTCAGGGCCCTTCGTTATTGAGAAAATGTTTCCCTTAGTAACGATGGATATAAACAAAAAGATGGACATGTGTTCCAGGTCTATAAACAATTATTGAAGTTTTATGATAGAGGGGGAATAAGGCATGTGAGGAAGCTCCCTCTCAAAGAGCTGATTTGAGGAAGTTGAAGAGAGTCAGATAAAGGACACTAAACCAAGCGCTAGATAGAAGGCAGCTCAAGTTATATTTTTCACTTTTGTTTTCTGCTATTTTTGATTCATTAGACTACATTTGAGTTTGAGAGGATAATTTTGTACATTTTGTGGGAGTGTTTGTTGTGAAAGAAGGTCAAAACAGTGAAAATTATGGCACTAGTCCAGAGCATCGTAAAGCTTTGGCCTAAGCACTACGGCACTGCAGGTTCTGGAAAAGTTCCAGTACCATTAGCGTTGCGGTGCTGCCTTCCCTAGAATTTCTCCCAATTTTTTTTTTAAAAAAAAGAATAATCAGGACAGTGCCACAGCACTACATGTATAGCACTGCAGTGCTACTAATTCTAGTCAAAAGATCTGAATTCCTTTTTTCTCCCCCATTTTATGACTTTCCTCCTCACATAAAAACATCCCTTTGGGCCACTAATTTCACCACATTCCCTCTCCACTCAAAATTATTCCTTCAATCACTCTCACCAATCTCATTTTATCATATTTAACACAAAAACTTGAGGAGTTACAAGACTCGAGCAAATTCCCTCTTCTCTTCCTCTCAAGGGTTTAAGACTCTCTTACTCTACACTCATCAAGTAAGTGTTCCTACTGAATTTTTGAGCATTTTTGGAGATAATTTAATAAATAGTTGGTAAAATATTTTTTCCCTTGATAATCATTGTGTTGGGCAAGTTTGGAGAATTATAAAGAAGTTGGTTGTACATAAATAGTGCATGCACACAAGGTGTTTGCTGAAATTCCCAAGTAAAATTTATTGGCTTAGCTTTTAAACTTGGAGACATTTGGGGATTTAATTCTAGTTTATTACAAGTTGTGGGTAGTTAGTTTCAACTAACCCACTTGGTGCACAAAGTGCTCATATCAAGGTTATTATAAGGTTGGTGAGGAAATTGTCCTTGCTTGTTTGTAGACTTGGGATATTTTTAGCATCTACTATCTAGTGGATTCTCATTGGTTTATGGAAGAAGTATATTGTATCACTTGATATGTTTTGGTTTTGTGAGGTTGTAGATGCACCTTGATTACTATTAGGTTGAACTAATTAAGGTGTTTTAGGCAGAAGCTCAAGCATTATAGCGTTGTGTAAGTAGTAGCACAGCGCTCAAGGTTCTGGAATTTTTCTAGAACTCATAACGTTGTAGCGTTACCCTGTTTTTTCCTAGTGCCACAACATTGTATACCTACCGCTGTAGCGGTCTCATTTGGTACTATACGACAATTTCCTCAACACCGCAGTACTGTCTACTTAGTGCCACAATGTTGGCACATTTTTTTTGGCCCTTTTGGCCAGATTTTACCTAGCTGCCAAGTAGATATAAAATAGATTTTTCAAAATCCAAAATGGACATCTTGGGAGGAGTTTTTCAGAGCTTGCTTAGCTATTTTTAAGGGACATGAAGAATTAAATGGCGGATGTGAAAAGAATCTCACTAAATTAAAAGAGTTTTTCTTTCTCATATCTTCCTTTTATAATGTTATTGTTATTCTTTTCCATTATGAACTAAGAATTTATCTAGAAGAATGAGGTAACCTATACTTGAAACTATATCTTAATTTTCAATATCAATTTTATGATGATTTTTTAGTGGTATATTTGTGTTATTTTTCTCTTAATGTTTTTTAATTGATTAGAAATCATTAGTATGTTTGAGTTACTAGAATCTAGTAGTTGAGAGAGGGAATTTTAGAGATATGACAAGAATAATGCAACCTATGATGTTGTAGAGTTTGAGAAAACTTATGAATCTTTTGAAGTTAATTATTAAGAGCTACAAAACTTAATGAACTCTTATTTTCTCAACTTTGAATAGAGATATTGAGATTAGAATTTAAGAGTAGCTTTCACTTAGCACTCGAGAGAGGGAGTAGAAATAATTCTGAGTTCTTGCTTATGAACTAGGAAAATTAATCAGGTGATATTATTAATTGAAAAATATAGCGGATAGTTAGGTAAAATCAAGCCTCTAGAATTTATTTTTATTGTTATTTTTATTTAAACTTTTAATTGCATTGTGATATTTAATTTTTCATTTTAAATTTCTTTTGATTACTTATATCCACAATTAATTTGAACTGTCTAGATAAAATCAAGATTATCCAATTATAATACTTAGTAGAAATTCAATATCAATCCCTGTATTAAGAAAGGTAAGCTCTAATACCACTTATTAGGATGAATATAGGATTGCAAATAACCAAACTCAAACCCTATATCATTCATGCAAAACTGATAGGTAAGGATTCATTATGTATACCTGAGTCTATGATAGATAACTATAATTTGGACAATAAACCAAATGTGAAAGCACTAGAAACTGATTGTGATTATCTGAGAGTTTGATCTTCCACGCAATCTAATCCCTAAAACACTCAGATGGAACTTTATATAACTAATGGTAGGCCACAGAAAACATGAGCACATTGGAAAAGGTAGTGGAACCGTAAGGCCAATATTTTCTTTAAGTAATCTCCTGTTGGGTATCCATCACAACTAACTGTGTGACAAACATGATATCCACATTGGTATTTATAACTAGTTGGATATTCTGACTCAATCTTATCAAATCACTTATTAGGTCTGCTTAAGAATAATATGGCCCAATACAATTATTTAAAGTGAAATTTAGGTGTACGACCAATATTTTAAATTTGATTAAGTAGATGTCCATTTTTTAAATTTTATAGCTAAATGTTCAAGTATGTATATTTTTACACGTAATAGGTATTTTTATCTACTAATTTTAGTTAACGTACTAAAATGTATTGGTATATAATTTTTTATACTTAGTATATAAACATATATATCGAATATTTTGTTATAATATTTGATAAAAAAATATATATATACTTAAATTGAGCCCCAAATTTAGTCATATTTCTATAAGATTCTTGTTTAAAATACGTGACTCAATATAAAAAATAAAATTTCTTAACATATACAACAATTTTATTTACTATTTTATTATAAAACTTGACATTGTGCTTTGTGGTATAATTTCGTGAACAATTAGTTATTACGACCTTTTCTTTTCTGATAAACTCAAAGCATTTTTCACTAGTGTTTGAAAGAACATTTCTTTCAATGGAACCTAAAATTTAATCATTCGACTAAGAAACCTTCGCAAAAATTGTTTTTATTTTTCCGTTGCGTATTTAACTTTTTAAATAGGCTATTTAGTTATATCACACAATTAGCATCCCGCATCTTACAATGCTCTTTGATGAAGGCACAATAACACGTGTCAAGCAAAGCACCTTTCATTGAACGAGTTCATGATGAATAAAGTGTAAATGCCTCTGGCGAGCATAACGTTGATCGACGTATGTAGAACGTATTTCAAACTAAAGATTGGTAGAAGTGAAAAGAGAGAGTAAAGGTAGGAGCTAAGGGTAGAGAAAGTGTGAATGTTTTTTTGCTTTTTCAAATTCCATTTTATCACTTAAGTTGATTTTTTTAGGGCTTTTTACAAAACTTCAGTCTAAAATTACCAAAATTTAAAAACTTTTAGATAGGTTGATTTTTTAAAAAAAATCATAGATTAATTTAGAAAATTTTCAATTTTTAAAAATATTATTAGAAAAATATTATTTTTTCTTCAAAATTAGTGTTTTTCAATAATATTCGAGAT
>JXTB01000865.1:0-44209 GCA_002914805.1 Parasponia andersonii | reverse complement strand
AAAAAAAAAAAAAAGAAAAGAAAAACCGTTAGTATGATCTAATTTTTCGATGGGGTAGAATTCAAGCGGTAGAACTTTGTAGAGAGGGGAAAGATGAAATTTTAGAAAAACGTTATACAATCGAGCTCCTCTCCTAGATACAAATAATATTTTCATTTTTGTTCGGTGCTTTTTAATTTTAATAATGGGATTACTAAAATACTCACTGTTTTTTTTTTATTATAAAAGTGGGACTTAACTAATGACCACCACTTACTATAAATTTAAAGGAAAATAACACACACACTCTACTAAGATTTGAATTCCTAACCTCCCCAAACTCACACACATCTCTCAAGTCTTGTACCAACTGAGCAATACTCACTGTTTTAAATAAACATGAACAAAAAAAAATCTTATGTCTATGGAAATTCAAAATAAGTATATTCTATTTAAGAGAAATAATTACTAAAATATCCCATATTTTAAGAAAATGTGAAATAAATCATTATATTATTAAAAATTTAAAATAAATATATTCTATTTGAATTAATTTAACTGGTCAAAGGATTAAAAATATTAATAAATTAATATTTTATCTTTTATTATATTATTTTAATTCACATATTATATTTAAAAATGAAGAGAGAGTACGTATTATTTAAAACTTCTTTAATAAAAAAAAACTGCTTCCAGAAAACAAAAGAAAATCTAAAATTTTCGAAAATTTTTAAAGTGATAGAAGGGAAAAAAAATTCATTCTATAGTTACAGTACAAATCAAAAAAAGAAAAAAATCTAAAATTTTTGAAAATAACAAAAAGAAAAAATTTTCTGTCGAAAATAGCAATTATGGAGAAAAGATTTGTTTTTTTCTTAAAAACTTTTTAAATCATATATATTCTCTCTTTTTTTATTTTCAAATATAGTAAGTGGCTTAAAATAACGTAATAAGTGATAAAATATTAATTTAACTAATTTTTTTAAAAGTTTTTGACAACTATTTTCTAAATTAAGTTGGAAATTTGACAGAGATTTTAAGTCGAGTCGACTTTTCTTTACGACGTACTTTCGTTTTCATCCAATTTTCTATGTCTTGGTCCACAAAAGTCTGTCTACCACAAAATTTGTAAAGAATGGTGACCGTATATTCCATTGGAATAAGTCCCACATTGAAAAGTCCTCACGCTCATTTCTTCAACAAGTTGGACTAAGAAATAAGAAATTGTCGGTTTCGAAAAACAAAGGAAAGAAATGAGGAGACCACATGCTTCTGACGTTAGGTATTATATCAGGCTCGCATAATTATTTAACAGTTATTTATTATTGAAACAAAAAATACGTACGACTTTCTAAAAATAATGACAAAAATGCGACCTAATTCATATAATTATTTTTCTATACGACTTAAGAAAAATTATTTCTATTTTATAAGTCTTAACACTCGGAAAAACTTTATTATAAAGTCATATAATTAAGCTAAAATCAAAAGTTGATCTAGTGTTCAGGCAAGTATAGTCCCACAACTTAAACTTGGGTTCAAATATGCTATTCTCAATTTTTCTATTTTATGGCCTTTTCTTTTATTTATTCCTTTTGTTCATTTTTTCCTTTTTAAAATTCATTTGTTGAGCATTATTACTCCTTTCTTAAAAAATATTTTTTAGTTTTTTCCCCCACTTTCAATTTACCATTGAATTTCCATAAGCCTCACCTTGTTTTCTTTCTTGTTCTTTGCTTTATTTATTTTTATTTTTCATTTTCTCTTTTTAAAATCATCTTTGTCTTCTTTCTTTTTTCTTTATTTTTTTTTTCGTATTCTAGTTTTAAATTCTTATTTTTTCACATTGAACCTTACTATTTTTTTCTTTTTAGCTTTTGTTTTTTTTCTTTTCTTTTCTTTTTTTTTTCCTATTTTTAATCTACTATTTACACTTCTTTAGTTACCATTGTGGTTGCCGAAAACCATTTACCAATTAATGTTAGAAACTAGAAACTAATTTTCCTAAATATTTCTAACTATTTGGTGTAGTTGTTAGAATCTAATAGTTAATTAAGAAGTATAAACCAGAAACAAAATTAATTTCAAATTAATTTTGCTAAGATGGTTACCGGTAGTAACTAGAGAGGGGGGAAAGGGAAAAAAAGTACTATCTTATGTATCTTTAAAAAAAGGAAAAAAAACAAATTTAGAAAAAAAAGAAGAAATAAAAGAAATTATATTATAATAACAAAAAAAAAAGAAAAATTAAATTTGTTTGCAATGGAAACTAGATTGGCTTATTTACATACATGGTATTTTGCTAAAAGGATACCAAATTAGTTCCAAAGATCTTTTGTAGTTTCCCGTGATTACTTACATACAAAGTACTATGCTAAAAGGAAACTAAAATGATTTCCAAAAAAACATTTGTGATTTCCTGTGATTTACTTACATACATGACATTCTACCAATAGGAAACCAACTGGTTCGGGGCATTAGCTAAAAGAAAATCAAATTGATTTCTAAAAAATATTTTTGATTTTTTGTAATTTACTTACATATAGCGTATTTTGCTAAAAGGAAATAAAATTGGTTTCTTAGAAATATTTGTAGTTTCTTGTAATTTATATACATGGCATTCTACTAAAAGAAAACTAAACTGATTTTTTGGAAACCTTTGTGATTTACTATGATTTACTTATATACAGGACATTCCACTGCTAGAAATCTTTTTGGTTTCCAATGATTTATTTATGTATAAAGCATTATGTTAAAAGGAAACTAAATGGATTTCTATGATTTACATATATAGAAGGTATTTTACTGAAAAGAAATTAAAATAGTTTCTAGGAAACCTTTATGGTTTCCTGTTATATACTTATATATAAGCCATTTGCTAAAAGGAAACCAAACTGGTTTCCAAGAAATCTTTGTAATTTCTTGTGATTTACTTACATATATGACATTTAATTAAAATGAAACCAAACTGGTTTCTTAAAAGCCTATGTGGTTTCCTAAGATTTATATGTATACAGGAAAATTTTTGTTGATTTGATTACAAAAAACTAGAAACCTAATTATCTGGTTATCAAGAAGTCAAATTGGTTATTTTTTTCTTTTCAAGAAAATAGTTATTAGCTTCTCTTCAAACCAAAAACCAAACTAAACTGGTTTCTATGAGTAACCAGAAACCACTCTAATAGTTGGTTACTAATTTAGTTAGCAAAGAAACTAGTTTGGTTATTGAGAAACTAAACTGGTTATTTTTTTAATAGAATGATTACTAACTACTATTGAGACCTAAATTCATATTAGCCTCTAGTGTTGGTTTTAATGTTCATTTCAAACTAATTTAGGAGTAATATTATTTTTTGAAATTAGAAACTAATTTTAAAAATTATTATTTGAGAAACTAAATTTGTTACTACTAATAACAATATGCAAAGAAACTATTAACCAGTAACAATAAGCTATAGTAACATCAAAAATAAATTTTTATTAGTAATGTAATAGTTAATTTAAAAAAATCCAACAAAAAAAGAAAGAAAAAAATATATTTTCCATATTTTTTAGAGATTATATGAAAATAGAAATGGTGTTTCATGTCTCTAAGCGGGGAAAAAAAGAGTAGCTCTTTTTATTTATAAGAGAAAGAAGAACAAGGAAAAAAATAATTTAAAATAAGAAATAAAAAATTACAGAAGAAATAACAAACAAGAAAAGAAAAGGAAAATAAAAGAATTAAATAAAATAAAAGTGGAGCAAATAAAAAAGGATAAATAATTAAAATGGTAAAAGAAAAAAATACGAAAAAAAAGAATAAAAGAAAAACAGAAAAACAGAAAGGAAAAAAAAAAACAAAAACACTAAGATGTGAAACTATGGTGGCTTGAACACTTGACTAACATCAAAAAGAAATTATTATTAGTAATATAAGAGTTACTTTAAAAAAATCCAACAAAAAAGGAAGGAAAAAAATATATTTTCTGCATTTATCAGAGATTACATGGAAAAGAAACAGTGTTTCATATCTCTAAGTGGAAAAAAAAAAAAAAGAGAAGCTCTTTTTATTTATAAGAGGGAGAAGAACAAGGCAAAAATAATNAACAGAAAAAAAAAAAAGAAAAGCTATTAGAAAAAATAAAAGAATTAAATAAAATAAAAGTGGAGCAAATAAAAAAGGATAAATAATTAAATTAGTAAAAGAAAAAAATGAAAAAAAAGAATAAAAGAAAAAGGGAAAAACAGAAAGGAAAAAAAAAATACTAAGATGTGAAACTACTGTGGCTTGAACATTTGACTGGTGAAAAATGGCCTTAACTAGAGTGAGGAAACCACTAGACCAATAACTGTTTCAATCAATAGTTTCGAGTATTACTTCTGCTCCTTAATAAAACTATCCTAGTAGATAATCTTAGGAATGTGTTAGGTTATTTCAATCCATAAATTTTATCTAACATCTGAAAGTTAAATTAAAACTCAGAGCATGATCATTTTATAAATATGTTGAGAATCTAGTTAGCAAACTATGGCCTAGTTAGCAAGAACTTTGAGGCATGTCATAAAAGTTCAAGAACTTTGAGGGATAGTTAGCAACATATGGGATTAAAATCAAATGATTATAATTCTAAATTTTTATGAAAAAATATTTTTAAAAATTCATCATAAAAATATGTGTACATTAAAAATTGGTAAATTCATCTATACATATATAATATGATTAATTTTGAAAATATGCTGATAAAAGCTTCAAATTTTATATGAAAAATTTACAAATGTCACCTAATTTAGTTTGATTTATCATATATTTTATATTATACTTATTGATAATTGATTAAATATTAAATAGTTCAAAACAAGATAAATATTACGTGAAAGATAATAACAAAATAATTTATTGGGACAAAAATAAAGGGAATTTGAAAGAAAAATAGAACTTTAGATAAAGGAAATGACATTGGTTAAAATTATTTTATACAACTAAAAGATACGTATGTATACTATACGGGTATAGTTCCTTTCAATGAAAAGGACAATTTTTTTTTAGTAAATTGACAAAAGTACAAAATTTGGTTGTTTAATTCAAAATTATGTACTTGCATGTATAAGCCAACTGGGCCTTGCTCAGTTGGTCCAAGACTTGAGAGATGTGTGTGTGAGTTGGGGGAGTAAGGGGGGTGTGTGAGTTGGGGGATAAGAGGTTCAAACCTTAGTAGAGTGTGTGTGTATGTTATTATATAATAAAAGTACTATAGGTAAAATTGCTAAATATACCATAAGGGTCAATACATAGTATTTGTTCATAAACTAAAGCATTGATTGTCTGTTTGGTAGTGGGTATTTTAGAATCCTATTTTATATCTAGACTTGTACTAAAGTATTGATTCTATCTTTGGAAAGTGGTATTGAAAGGGCAGTCTGATGTTGTTTGAAATGCTACAACATCATTGTCTGTATTAACTGACAGTGATTCTGAGTTGATGTTATAATATCACTAAGATATTTGATCTAGAATTTTTCGTACGTATTTGTCCAAATTTTATAGCTGTCATATGATAGAATTTTGGTTCAATCAGTTGTGTTTTTAATCTAAAATATTTGTAATTGATGTTTGTTTTGTTTGAAAATAATATTCACATATTTCTTTCTTAAATAGGTGTGTATTAATGAAGATTGATTATTGTATAATTGCTAATTGTTTAATATTTTTAGAAATAATCAATTTTGATTTTAGTCAATCAGATTTTATTTATTAGGCTAATTCTATCCGATTGTTTTGATAGCTTACATTTTTATAGAAACTACCTTATGGTATGAATATGTAAAAGCTTATCTCTTAAGTTGTTATTTCCTTATTTATTTTTAGCTGATTCGTATTGTGTGTGAACACTTTTTATTTGTATGATTTGTGTAAAAAAACAAAATTTTTATTTCAGATAATAAATCAACGTTTCTTCTAGAAAGGTTACAAATCTGATTGTTTAAACAGGGCCAATATTGTAACATCACTGTGCAGAATTATCAATAATTTCATATCAGTCTTGATTATAAAAATCTTATTTTTGACTGATCTAATTGACTTCTAATTAGCATTTATGATGAGTAAAATCTGTCTTGCAGATTGCCAAGAATTGGAAGACCTCAAGCACTATATATAAGAGTCTAAGTTAGAGTCCTATGTGTGCCATGTATATTTGAGATTGTCATTAGAGCAATACTTTATATTGTAAGACTATGAGAGATTCTTAGTCATGAGAGTGCTTCGGGAGAAGTATGAGCACTTCGGGATAAGTGCAACAAGTCTTCGGGAAAAGACAAGTTCAGTAAAATCTGAAGGAAATTCAGATGAAAGGAATCATATTAAGTTGAGGGGAGATTACAAGATAGATTAGTAAAAGAGTACTAGCATGTTGCAGCATTTAAAAGAGGGATTCTTTTAAATTTGATTGGTGTTTGTACTTACGTTATTCTTTACTAATAAGTTTATTTCTCTGGGCATGACCCCTTAGATGTAGACTATAAGAGATAATTGAACCAAGTAAAAATATTGTGTGTCAAATTTTTACTTTTCAGTATTACAACATCTATATTATAATTTTCTGCATATTCACCTTACATAATTAATTGAACAATTACTTATTTTCGGTAAGCATATAAGAAACGGTCATAACAGGTATTTTCAATGGAATTGGAAGATCACTTCTATCTTAGTTGGCATTGGCCAATTGTAGCAATTTCTTTTCTTCTTTTTGAGGAAGTTATTCTATTACAATTTTCAGTAGTAGTTCTCTTATCAGGCGTAGCTCTACGCATTTTTGATATTATTGCTTTAGTATTTCTTAATCTGAGCATTAATTCAACAATATTTGGGCTGAATTTTGTACTTTGGCTGCATTCCATTAATGCATACCTGATATTTTGGAAAGATCAGATAAGCCTAACTTGCCCTTAATAGAAAAACATTTTTTGTACAAATGTTGTTACCAATTGCTCTCATGTACCAATATTACTTGCCGATAAATTGACAACCTATGAATATGCTTGGTCTATAAAAGATTTTGAAAATTCTCTACCTTAATTCATAGTCACTAGCATAAATTCCAAGATCATATAGGAAACTAATGATATATTTCCTAGTGTTGCCTTTCTTCCCATCAAATTTCTCTAACGGAATATTAGTGTAATCCTTATTTGGATATGGCTAGAAAAGAATGCTAGCAGGATAAGGAGATTAGAAGTCCACTGCTGCAGACAATTATACTAGCTTTTTTGCTTCAAACTTGGACATCTCTTGTAATTGTTTTTTTGTATTAAAACTTTTTAAAGCTTCATTATCGGTCCCAACTGTAGTTATGGTTGTAGGATTTGCAGGATTATCTTATGTCTTGTCACATTGGTATGATTCTGATTTTCAGAAGCATAAAAATTATTGTTCTGATTAGGTAGAAGTCCTTGCTCCATTTGTTTTTTTTTCTAGGGTGGTTATTTTCTAGAGTATTTAAGCATGAGATAATTGCATGTCTTCTTGAGATAACTTCATACCATTTATTGAAGCCACCAATTGAGTCAAGAGAATAGAGATTTCGGTATTTAGGGGATTTTTTTTCTCAACCATTTTGAGAGGATGAGATTATTTTCTCTTTTTTCTTTTTTTTTTAATTTTTTATTTTCAAACAAAGAATGACAAAGTTCTGAGATGATTTTGGAGATTTTGAAAATACTAAAGAAACTTTGTTCCCTTGGCCATCACCCACGGGAGTCACCAATTAATGCTCACGGGGTGCTTTTTTTGTGATTTGATTAAAGAGAAATTAATTGAGCATAAAATTACTTAATTAAGAATAAGTAAGATAATGGTAGAATTAGAGAAAATAATGTGAAAAATTATGACAATATAAATCCACATATCAAAAATTATGGTATTTTTGATAGCACAACCTACAAGTAAACATATGTGGATAATTTTAATAACTATTACCACGTGTTAAATAGCTAGTGTTTCTGATGTAGACGTCTACACTCAAAATATATGCAGCAATCGTAGTATCAATTAAGGTATCAATCCCATAAAGAAGTTAAACCAATAATAAAAAGGTGACAAAAATAAAAGAAAGATTGAAAATAAAATAGATAATTAAATAATTTAGAGAATTAAAATAATTATAAAGCAATAAAATAGATTAAAATAACAATATGAGGAAAATATGGCTTCGTGATTAACTTAATTATTTATTTAACTATTACCAACTTTAATTCCTATTTATTACTCAATTATATGTTTCACATCCTAAATATATAATTGAAAAGTATAGAGTTACAGAACGAATATTTAACAAAGGTATTTGATATGAAAATTCTAACAACTTAAACCAATATAATCTATCTTACTACCTACTGCAGTAAAAGATTAACTTGCAAAATAAATATTCCAAGAACAATCATAATCTAGCTTAAATCACATGAAAAGAGCATAATTGAATTTATATAAAAAACAAGAATATAATCTCTTGAATTGAAATTAAAAATATTGAAGAATTATTTAAACCAAATGTACAAGGGTCGAAGCACCGTAAGATATCAAAAATTGGAAAACAGAAAAACTAACTACTAAGATCCCTTATATTGCCGGCCTAACTCTTAAGCCAAAAAAGCAATGACTTAGGGTCCCATTTTAAGAAAAGTCTCAGAATATAAAATATTTTAACTATTATTATTTTTTTATATTTAATTTTTTTTATCAAATATCAATTTTTATATTTTGGTCTCCCATTATAAAAAAAAACTCCATCATCTTTCAAATAAAAAAAGAAAGGCTCCATACTTTTCAAATAAAAAAAGGCCCATCACTTTTTAAATAAAAAAAAGTTCTCAATCATAATTTTCAACAGATATATTTCTCATGTATTTATTTCTTTATTTTTTAATAGATAATACAAATCTCTAGCCATTATAGTTTGCTACTTTAGTTTTGAACGAAAAACTCAGCTTGTATAGATAAGTGTTGAATATTTTCTTCCTTATATTATTTTTATTTTAAATAATTATGTCAATAATATTTTTTAATAATTGGTCTTGTTATTTTTGGTGTAATTATAATTATAAAATAATTAAAATAATTCTCAAATAATTATAAAATTTTCAAAATTCTCTATAGGTCATATGCAGTTTGATATATTATTTTCTGAAATCATGTACTTCATTAGGTCATCTATGGTTTGATATGTTATTTTCTGGAATCGTGTTCTTCGTTAGGTCATATACGGTTTGATATACTATTTTCTGATATCACTCATCATATGGTCAACACGTAACTAAGTTCTGTTTGATAATTGACAGAAGTTTAGTTTGTGACTATTTTTAAAACATATTAAAAGTTTGAGGACCATTAATGTATAAATTTGAAATTTAGGGGACAAAATAGTACTTAAATAATAATTCAATGGCATTACTGTTAATAGTATTTTTTAAAAAAATTTATTTTGAAATTTCATTTAGAGTCCCAAATTATATTGAAACGGCATGATCCTCTATCTAATCTATCTAAAAACCTATCCTAACATTTAACTGATCTCTCAGATTCTATCTTGAAAAACTTTTCATCTCAAAATTAGCACTCTTTGGTCCTTATTTTCTTGGTCTTTTATAGCTGATACCTTGATCGGTACCACCTCCTTATTTTTCTCTTTATTTTTCCTTCTCTCTCTTTCTTATTTGCATGTTTCTGAGTCATTTAAAATGATCCGGTTAGACAAAAAGATGTGAGGTCTCACGTATCTTACACGTGATTCGCACGTATTTTGAGATATAAATTATCTGAGAGATACATCATACTGATTGGTGTGTCATATATACTATTTGGACCATATTTTACTAGAAATTGAATTTTGGATTTTGATTAAGAATGACCGTTGTGTTGTTAAAATTTTTAGAAATTCCAAAATTATTTGATTACTCAATTTTGAGGATTGAAAGTGGTTTGATTAAAGAATACTGCATGGTTATTTTGTGATTTTATGGAAATGGTGCACATCTCTATTATGTCATTCATTTAGCATTTACATACATTCATACAATTATGCGGCCGTCAGACTTATGGTATCTTATGTTAAGTGCTCGGACTTATAATCACTTTTATAGATGACTTGGACTTATAGGTAACCCACTTGGATACCTCAGATATCATGATTGTATACATAGTAATATATTAGCTTGAATAGATATGTACTAGTTTTGATGTGATGACTTATAATAGTTTAGAATATTTAAACCTTTGGACTGTGATTTCCACTTAGATTTATGAACTATTTTGAATATATTACTAACTATGCAAGACCTTCAACGTAAGTATATTTAATATATATATATATATATATATATATATATATATATATAAACTTGTAATTGATTCTCTATTGAGTTTTAGCTCCTCCCCTGTTCCCTCTCAAGTGGCATAGTGTGATTTAGATTGTGAGACCTTGATTGAGACATTGCAAACTTACTAGTTTATGTATATTTTGATAAATTCTTACGAGATTTGTGAATTATAGACTTGAGTATGAATTTAGATTTAATTAAAACTTAATAAGCTTATTTGTGGAATTTGGACATGATTTGTGTATAACTTATGCCTATATTTAGGTGTGAGATGAATGCTTGATATATGACTATTGAACACGTATTTTATTTATTGTCTATGTTTAATAAATTATGCATAATTATAAGTTTTATTTTAATTAAATATTTATAAAGATCAATTTAAAAAATTAAAATTTTTGAATATTTTTAAAATTATTTTTAGTATTTCTATGAAATCTACGATCTCTTTTAGTGACATGCGCCACCTAACTCGTTTTATATCTCTACAAATCACTCCCGTTCGAGAATTGAAAGTAGGTAGTAAGTAGATGGGAATTACATGAGAAAATATACGTACACAAACAAAATTAAACAAGTCATTCAATTGTTAGGTATGTGTTGCTTTCGGTCTCACCTAATGATCTTATTATAATAATTATTTTTTAGTTGTGGCTGCCTAGCTACAAACGACGAGCAGACACTACCTGAACAGCTCCAAGTTGCAGTCAGATCCGACAGGATTAGCTGGCGGAGCAAGGCGCTGGTCCGCTGGAGTTGAAAGACTTTGCTTTTGGTCGCTACGTCTAAGTCACGCAAATTCCATATTCAAAGGTAACTGATTCTCCGGTGGACGGCCCAAAGCAAAGTTGTACACCATTCTACAATCACGTACACCCACCGGATGTGCAGCGTATATATAGAAACCCTCTCTCTGTCATGTTGACGTGCGCAAAGAGAGAAATAGAAGCTAAAGCTGACTCATTTATAGAATTTATAAATGGACTGATCATGACGATTTAATCAGATCACCAGTGCGAAACATCTCTCTTTTTTGTCAAATATGATGCTAATATTATAACGACTATCTAAAATGAACAGGCACACGGAACCACTTTGACATTAAGCCTCTTTTGTGCTGTCTAAAAACTAGACGTTGATCAATGCAAAAAAAGAAAAGTTAGCGACTAAGAGGACATATCAGGTTGTACGAGTAAGTTAAGTACGACCTCTTTCGAGTAAGTCGAATGCGATCTTATTCCGAATAAAGTGCGACCTCTTCTGAACGAGTTAAGTACGATCAGAATGAAAAAAGAAACTAGACTAAGCTTTGTCAAGTGGGTAATCTACAAAGAAAGGGAAACAAAAGTTTCTCTTTTAAGATCGACCAATCGTCTCATTTAAGTTATTACCCAGTTATATTGTTATTTGAATTGTATTTTCTGATCATACACTTACCTATTTTTATAATTGGGAAACATTGAGATACCCTCACCTTTATAAGGGGAGTTCAATATTGCTGTGGGGGATCTTTTTTGATCTTTTGAGGACTTAAGAACTTTTTTTAACTACTTTTCCAGACGACATACGGTATTGTTAGCTCTTGGAATTCCAACCTTGAGATTTAACAAAACTCTTATAATTCTCTAGAAAATAGTGAAAAACAGTGGACGTAGGTTTATCTTTTTTGGGGCTGAACTACTACAAAATTCTTGTCTCTTTATTTGCTTTGATTGATTAACCGTTTTCACACACAAGCTATATCTTGCAATTTCCTAAATTTATTATTGACAAAACCTCCGTCAACAATTGGCGCTAGAAGGAGGGCCATTCCAGCAGAAAAGATTGTCAATTCCGCTTCTTTCAATAATGGCAAATACTAGAAACACTACCAGAAACACAGAAACCAGCTAAAATTATCCTCAAAGCACTGCTGCTACACAAGTAGATCCTGCTTAGGATCAATCTACCGTGACTGCACCAGAAAATATTGTCCAAAGATAGGATCACATGGAGGAGGCACTGGTAAACTATCAGCAAATACCAGTCAGATTAATGACTCTCTACGATGACTTACTGAGGGACAGATGGTGACTCCACCACAGCACGAAAGTCCCAGAGAATGTCCTGCTCAACAACCTGAGAGAGGAATTCAGATCCTGGAGACAGGGAATTGCGACTAGCATAAAGCCCGGTAGAAGCATCATGGAGATCGCATCTCTAAGGAAAAAGGCAAGGTTGTAGACTTGCCTCTGGAATTTGGTACTGAAAGTTCGAGCACTGATCGTGATCGTGGACAACCTTCTCAGAGAGCGACCATCAATCGTGATTGTCTAGACAACAAGTAAAAATGTCAATCGAGGAGTGTCTTTGAAAAGATTAGTAGGAAATCTCGACAGAATCCTACAGACCTGAGATAATATCTAGAGCAGCGACGTAGTCAGGTGCGATCCATATCGCATCATAACGACCAAAGTCGATCTTGTCGCACTATTTCATTGGAATCCATAAAAAGGTCACAACAGACCCTACTTAACCAACCCGCCTGATATCGTGATAACGACTAGAGGCCACTCCTACCACCAGTAAGAGAAAATGTTCTCCCTTTGAATGTCGATGTTCATAATTTGAGGATCACATTAGAAGTATTTGCTGGCTGGGACAATGAGCTCGCTGATGGGTATTTTCAATCACCATTTAGCGAGGAAGTTCGAGCTGCCGCCTTACCTGCTAGATTTAAACTTCCTACTATGAACACTTTTGATGGAAAAACTGATCCGCAGGACCATATGGATCACTTCAGTAACCTGATGGAACTTCATCATGTCGATGATCTCGCACGTTGTAGATGTTTTGCTGTAACTCTCACAGGAGCAGCGAAGAAGCGATTCTGAGGACTCAAGTCTGGTTCAATCTCGTCTTGGCAACAGCTTCAGACTGCATTCTTGAGGCAATTCCAGGCTGCAAAAAATTTTACGGTTCCACTGATCAGTCTGTCTGCTATTCGACAAGGCTCAGAAGAAACTCTACGATCTTACCTAAATTATTTTACCTCAGAGTTGGCAAAGGTCAACTACCCACCTGAAGGAGGAGTTTTAACTCTAATGATGGCTAGGGTATGACCAGAGACTAAACTCTAGGAAAAGTTACTAGAGCGAAATGCAGAACCCTTGAAGACTTCTATCGAAGAGTTGGTCGACATCTAAGGGTAGAATCTTCATAAGACGACAAAGGGAGGAGGAAAGGAAGCTACTAAAGTTGCGACCACATACAACAATAATAATGACAAGAAGTCGAACAAAAAGAATAATGAACAATCGACTGAGAAGCATCCCAAACAGAAAAAACAGGAGATTCCAAGAGCTTCCATGAGATTCAACAATTATATTGAACTGAACACACCCATAGATTATATCTATGCGGTCATAAACCAACAGGAGCGGTATCGTCAACCGGAACTGATGAAAAGAGATAGAGCGAGGTGTGACCCCAACAAGTTCTGCCGGTATCACAATGACATTGGACACGATACCAATAACTGCATTGCCCTGAAAGATGAAATCGAAAGATTAATTAAAAAAGGGTGGCTGCAGCAGTATACTAAACAGAACAATGAAAGGCGAGAAGAAAATCGACAGCGACCTCCAGAAATTCAACACGAGGTGCGAACTATTTTCGAAAGACTGCATGTTGGTGGAGATTCCAAGAGAGCACAGGATAGGTACGCACAAGAAACACGACAGCAACCATTAACTAATGTCATGTATCTCGAGTAGCGACCACGAAAGCTTCAACGGGTACCGGATATGGATATTACCTTCATGGAGCAGGATGCCAGGGAAGTCCATTACCCGCACAATGATGCGTTGGTCATAAAGATCAACTATGGAAGCACGCAGCTATGGCGAGTATTGGTCGATAATAGAAGCGTTGTCGACATCTTGTACTATGACGCCTTCAAGAAGATAGGGTTGAGTGAAAGCGACCTAAAGCCCGCCGTCACTCCACTTTACGGATTTATTAGTAACAACATAATACCTAGGGGTATGATTGAGTTAATGGTCAATGTGGGAACTTATCCTAGGGTTTCAACGGTAATGACCCAATTCTTAGTTGTAGATTGTCCCTCTGTATTTAATGCTGTACTAGGAAGACCAATACTGAGAGAACTTCGAGCAGTTACCTCAATCTACCACATCGCTATGAAGTTCCCAACTCAACATGGAATAGGCGAAGTACGAGGCAACCAATATGACGTGAGAACTTGTTATAATAATTCAATAAAGCTCGCAACAAAAGATATAACACCTCGCACAATGATGGTCTAGCTACAAGGAGAAGCATCTGGAGAAGCGTCAAGTGAAGTGTCAGCCAGAACGTCAATCGAAGACCTCAACCCTCGAGAAGTCGATAAAGAGGTCAAGATTGGACCTATAGAGGATTTGGAAAATTTGCCGATTGATAGGTCTTCGAAGGTTCTAAAAATCGGAGCAAAACTTCAAGAACCCATGCGAGCTTCATTGATTGCTTTTCTGAAATCAAACTTAGATATCTTCGCATGGCAACATTCAGACATGTTGGGGATTGATCCGAATATTATGTGTCATCGCCTCAATATAGATACAATGAAGAAGCCTGTGCGGCAAAAAAGAAGAGCTATGAATCCAGAACGCTACGTCACATTGAAAGAAGCGGTAGAGAAGCTGCTCGAAATTAGATTCATTAGGGAATCTTTCTATCCAAACTGGCTTGCAAACCCAGTTTTAGTAAAGAAACCCAACGAGAAGTGGAGAACTTGAATTGATTTCACCAACCTCAATAAAGCATGCCCGAAAAATAGTTTTTCCCTTCCAAGAATCGACCAAATTATAGATGTGATGTCGGGGCATGAACTCTTAAGTTTCATGGACGCATATTCTGGATATAACCAAATCCCCATGTATGAGCTAGATGAAGAGGATACTTCGTTCATAACTGACCGAGGATTGTACTGTTATAAGAAGATGCACTTCGGACTCATCAACGCAGGAGTAACTTACCAGCGTCTTGTCAATATAATGTTTGCAAGACAAATCGGTAAGACAATGGAAGTGTATGTCGATGATATGCTTGTAAAATCGAAGAAAGCTGAAGATCACGTAAAGCATCTCGATGAAATGTTCAAAATTCTTTAAAAATATCAGATGAGGCTAAACCCCCAGAAGTGCGCATTCAGGGTAGGATCTGGAAAGTTCCTGGGGTTCATGGTTAACCAACGAGGAATCGAGGCTAATCCTCAGAAGATACAAGCACTAATTGATATGCAATCCCCCCGCAAACCCAATGATGTGCAGAGCCTGGCAGGAAGAGTGGCTGCATTGAGTTGATTTGTATCCAGTTTAACGGATAAGTGCCAACCACTCTTTGAAATACAGAAGGGTTCGAAGAGGTTCAAGTAGACGGAAGAATGCTAGCAGGCGTTTCAAGAATTAAAAGCGCACTTAGGTTTTCCTCCACTCTTGTCGAAGCCAAATCCAGGGGAAGAATTATATTTATACCTCACTGTTTCCAAATATGCGATAAGTGCTGCGTTAATTCGAGATACAGCGACTGGTATATTACATAAGTAAAAGATTGCTCGATGCCGAAACAAGATATCCAGAGATGGAGAAGTTGGCATTAGCACTCATCGTCGCATCCAGGAAGCTTCGACCTTATTTTCATGCGCACTCTATTAAAGTTTTTATGAATTTTCCATTAAAGCAGGTTCTGTAAAAACCCGAAGCTTCAGGATGACTACTTAAGTGGGCAGTTGAATTGAGTTAGTTTGACATCAATTTTCAACCCCACACTGCGATTAAAGGGTAAGCTCTCGTATATTTCATTGCAAAGTTCACATATGATGTCAATCTTCCCACAGAATTGATCAAAAAACCTGCTACAGATTTATCAAGGTTGTGGAAACTTTACATCGATGAATCGTCAAACGAAAGTGGAGCCAGCGCGGGCTTAGTACTAATTAGTCCTGAAGGGCATAATATTCATTGTGCACTTCACTTTAAATTTCCAGCGTCGAACAATAAGGCAGACCCGAAGCTTCAGAATGACTACTTAAGTGGGCAATTGAATTGAGTCAGTTTGACATCAATTTTCAACCCCACACTGCGATTAAAGGGTAAGCTCTCGCATATTTCATTGCAGAATTCACATATGATGTCAATCTTCCCACAGAATTGATCAAAAAACCTGCTACAGATTTATCAAGATTGTGGAAACTTTACATCGATGAATCGTCAAACGAAAGTGGAGCCGGCGTGGGCTTAGTACTAATTAGTCCTGAAGGGCACAATATTCATTGTGCACTTCACTTTAAATTTCCAGCGTCGAACAATAAGGTAGAATATGAAGCACTGATAGTTGAGCTAAACCTCGCACAATAAATGAAGGTCGAAATGAATAAGGTATACAATGATTCCCAGCTGCTCATTTGTCAAGTGATCGACGATTATCAAGCAAGGAGAGAAAGAATGATGGCTTATTTACGGGGAGGTACAAAGACTATTCTCGACATTCACTGCCTATAACATTCAACTTCTTCCTCGCATTAAGAATACTCAGGCAGATACTCTAGCTAAACCCGCCTCAACAAAAGATGCCGAATTACTAAACGTGGTCCCTGTCGAATTACTTGCAAAACCAAGTATCAAAGTAGAGCCCCAAATAGCCATGCCGATTGATAAGAAATTATCATGGATGGATCCTATAATGAAGTATATACAAAATGGCGATCTCCCCAAAAATAAAGACGATGCAAAGTGACTTCGAATGAAGGCAGCTCGCTATGTTATCTATGACGAGAAGCTTTATCGAAGAAGTTTAGTTCACCGTTATTATTATGTGTCGACGAAGAAAAAACACACTACATTATGAGGGAAATTCACGAAGGAATATGTGGAAACCATTCCAGGGGGCAGGCACTTGCGAACAAGGTTCTCAGATAAGGGTATTTTTGGCCAACTATAAAGAAGGATACAATGGAATTTGCTAGGAGGTGTGACAAATGTCAACGATTTGCAACTGTTCCTAGAATGCCACATGTTCCTCTCACTCCAATGACCAGTCCATGGCCATTTGCAGTATGGGGAATTGATATTATCAGAATGCTTCTATTGGCACGAGGTGGATTGAAGTATGTAGTGGTCGCAATTAACTATTTCACCAAGTGGACAGAAGCTGAAGCCTTGAGTACCATTTCTACAAAGAAGATGATAGATTTTGTTTATAAATCTATAATCTGCCGTTATGGTATACCACATACCATAATTTCTGATAATGGGAAACAATTTGACTACGATGAGTTCCATAACTTCTGCAACAACTTAGGCATCAAGAAGAATTTCTCCGCTGTTGTTCATCCATTAGCCAATAGACAGGTCGAAGCTATAAACAAAATACTTAAACAGAATATAAAGATGAAGCTGGAAGAGCATAAAGGAGCTTGGCTAGAAGTACTCTCTGAAGTTTTATGGGTTTATCGCACCACTCAACGAACCACTACTGGAAAGAGTCCATTCTCTTTAGCTTACGAATACGAAGCAATGGTTTCGGTTGAAATTGGTACGAGCTCTCTACGACGATCAACCTATGAGCAAGATCATAACAAAGCACTAATGAGGATTGAGCTCGATCTTTTGGAAGAAAGGCACGAGCAGGTTCAGCTTCGAATCGCATCATATCAACAACATACTACTCGATATTATAACTCTAAAGTCAGAAGAAGGGGATTTGAAGTTGGTGACCTTGTTCTTCGGCAAATTCTACCTAATAATAAAAAACACGGTGCTGGTGTATTTGGACCTTCTTAGGAAGTACCGTATGTTATTGATGCCGTCATTCGACCTGGGACATATAAGTTAGCTTGCACTGGTGGATAAAAGATCGAGCATGCCTGGAATACAGAACAACTTCGTCGCTATTATCAGTAAATCTTCATGTATATCTTCATGTATTTTCAACGACCTGGGGGGCATCTTGTATTTGTTATTCGTGGGACATCTTGTATTCGTCATTCGTCGTTTGTCAATAAAGATATCTATTTATATTCGTCATTCATTGTTCGTCATTCGTTATTCGTCATTCGTTGCATTGATCAATAAGGATGTCTTCTCTTCGATTATTCAATTTGGTTCATCTTTTATAGTTTTATGGCAGTCTTTGAACACCATAAAACTCGGGAGACAGTGGGATTAGAATGTTATCTCCTACTTGCTTCCGAAGGGACTATGCAAACATCTGTTTAGAAGAGTTGGAATATTAGATCGCCGAATTTCTAAAATTTCTTAAAATCTTAGAATTTTCTCCTCGCTTCATACTATAGCATATCGTATCATGCAATTTCCCTTCTCGAACAATAAAGTAACTAAGCAAAACGTTCATTATTCGATGTAATATATTGCTATATTACATTTTCCATGGAACTTTTGAAACAGTATTGAGTTCGCATCACTCATACCTGATGTTTTCTCAAGCAACCTAACCTATCCTGACACTTAAAACCATTTTAAGTGTGTTGGATTTGAATCACAATAGCGTACGGATCAGTCACCTAGTGATTAACTACTTGGTTAAATTATGTATCTTTATATTACAGTATAATATTTTAAATTGTTTTGTACGAATAAATGTCTAATAAAGAGAGCATTCATTGATAAAGGCTCGCACCTATATGCAAGCAAAGTATTATAAAAAATTAAGGGACGAAGCCCGCATTGTTTTGAAACTTAAAAAAAATAAATAAATAAAAGCTATGCAGAAGTGCTCGCTCCACCATCTCCAGTTTTAGCAACTTCGGCTTTCTTCCAACTTTGGACGAGCTCGATTACATCTTCACAAAGGATGGAAAAGTCGAAATCTGGATGTTCGTAGAAGATATTATATATTATGGTCGACAAAGCGATGTCACTAGCTTTTTCTTCGAGCTCCTTGCCTTCGGTAACCTTGAACTCTTCTATAGCCTTGTGAGCCGCTTCTATCGTTGCCTTCTCTAGGATATCTGGATGCTCGGAGATTGTCTTGTCAAGTTCTTTAATTTTCTCCTCGAGTTTCTCCTTTTCGAGCTTTTTCTTGGCCAGATCCTCGCACAGTTGCTGATTCTCCAGTGCGAAGGATTTTTTCTCTTTCTCGCGAGGCTTCTCCGAGTCCTCGAATGTTTGGATTATTTCTTCAACTTTTTCAGCCTTTTCAATACATTCGAGGACCAGGTCATGCATCAAGACAACAGCTGCAGTAGTCTAAAAATATAACACATCAATACCAGAAAAAGTGCGTTGAAGAGAGAAAATAGAAGATGCTTACATTTGCCAACATCCTCATCGCAAAATTGAAGGCAACCTTGGCTGATCCTCGCTTCATCCTCGCCCAGCCATCTTCAGAAGTGAAGTGATCGATGAAGGATGCGCTTATACCAGCCTTCTCCGGTAGTTGGTGAAGGAGTGCGAAAAGCTCCTCGTCTTTATCGACTTGGTTCAGTCCGTCAGAAGAAGTGGCCGTCTCCTTGGATGGATCAAGTTGGCTCACAGTTTGAGGCTGAGGAGGAGGCGATCTTGTTGGGATATCCTCGAAGGCGACTTTTCGTTTCTTTGAAGTGTTGACCTTCTCTTTCCCTTTTGTCATCGAAGGAGGTGTGCTCTCTGGCATCTTAGACTTTGCCATTGACCCTAGAGTGGAAGACGGTGCTCGTAGTCTACTGCCAATAACTATTTCTATACAAATATGCGAGTCCGCATGCGAGGTGACATAATGCGATGAGAGGAAAAAGAAAAATAACTACCTTCTTGCTGATGAGGGATTGGTGGCAATGCAGCTTCTGAAGAGGATGTTTCCGAGACTGTAGGTGTGGCAGGTGCTTTTCGTTTCCTGGGTTTAGAGATGAGGCACCCTTTTCCTTCTGTTTTCTCAGCTTTTTANAGGTGGCTCCCCTTGGAAGCAGTCCGTAAGCAACTAAGTTCTTGGTTGTCCCAAGCCTCTTCCAATCAAATTCTTCGATCGGAAGGTTGTTTATTTTATATACCCTTGCGAGCTACTCTTTGGAGAGTCCTGGTCGTTCCCTGTTATCTATAATGACATACGAGTACAATCAGAATAATATATTTATGTAGAGAAGGCAATAAGTTGAAAGTTACCTACCAGGGTTCTGAAAGAAGCAGTTATCCGCATAGTCAAAGTGGAAAAATGGATTTTTCCATTTTCCCATATTGTTGCGGACCCCGTAGATAGTTTTTATGGCTTGGTTCAACCACTTGCTCATATAGAAGAAGCCGAAATCTGATGGGTTTGATTTCACTTGGTAGAACCAAGCAAATTTTTCAGGAGTGGGGGCTTCTAAACCTAATTTATGGTATAGTATGTACAGACCTACCGTATATCTATATGTATTTGGGGTTAGTTGAAAATGGATGACTCCATAATAATCGACGATTGATTTTATGTGTGGATGAAGTGGGAGGTGGACACCGCATCTAATAATTACTTCTGAGAATGAGGCAATTCTGCGAGTAGGTGTGTGTAGTCGGTTGAACTCTGTGGGAAGGCGTAGAGGGACGTCGATTTTATAGTTACAAATGATTTTTCTGAGCTTGTTTGTTGAACAGCTCGTCTTTACATTGGTACATGACTAATCTCCCTCTACATATTGATAACCCGTTGTGAACATAGGGGCATCTCTGATATGCTGAGGCCATTGGTCTTGGGGAAGGTCGCCTATGCAAGGACTATTTTACCTGACCCCAGTTATTTCCACTTCAGGTTCTGGCTCAAGGTAGTCTTCGAAGTTTATAGAGCTAACGCTGGTATTGGAAGATTCTCCTGAGAATGGATTCTCTTTCCTAAAATCCTCACTACTAGACATCTGAAAAGAAATATGGATGGATTTAGTTCTATGCGAGCATCAGGACTCTTAGCTATGTATGAGCAGTTTTGGGGTCTTATCCTAGGATTGCATCAACAAGCTGCTTATCGAATTTTTTCTAATCTACGGATTCATAAAAATTGTTCAAGCAGTTATTCAATAATTTATCACTCGACTGACTATGGTTTTCAAAAAATAAGGTTTCATATCCTAAAATTCTTCTATGAGTTCATCTCTGTCAATCATCTAAAGAGAGTCTATTCTATAAATTAATGGAAGAATTCTGAAAATTTTCCATTTTACAGTCCATCCGAATATGGGATGGTTTTATGATCAGAACATTTAGGTTCTACAAATTGTCCCTATTTCTAGAAATAAGATCTGTAAATAAGAGTTCCGAAAAAATCGAAGAACAAGAGAGAGGATGTATACTAACCTTTCTTCGAAGACGGAGCAACCAAGATGACGTTTGAAGGATTGTAGTGATAACTT
This sequence comes from Parasponia andersonii, assembly GCA_002914805.1. Classification (NCBI taxonomy): domain Eukaryota; kingdom Viridiplantae; phylum Streptophyta; class Magnoliopsida; order Rosales; family Cannabaceae; genus Trema; species Trema andersonii. The sequence goes on along the minus strand of JXTB01000865.1, from coordinate 22,518 downwards.
CGTCGGAGAAGATGCTAAAGCTATGTGAGCTGAAAAATAGAACGACGCCAGAAGGATTACTCTGTGAACGCTTTGGGTTTCAGGAGAGAGAGAAACAGGAGGCGATAAGGTTTGAGTGATGAAGAAGAGGCGGATTGATTTTCGATATATATATCTCAGGTGTCGTCAAATCACACTCGTAGATCAAGGTATTTAATTTTCAGATCTAAATATTGAAGATCACACGGGGGTTAAATTTTTTGAAAATTAAGTTCGTCTCTTTTCGAAATCCGAAACGTCTCGATTTAAGAAAACAGTTGGCGATGTCGCTGTCATCATGACTGCACGAAAACGGGAAAGTCTCCTCGAGTTTCACTATTCTTTTGAAAAAAGGTGACATCTGGTTTCGTCTGTCAGGAAAAGGTACACGTGATTCTGAAAAGGTGAGATTTGAGAGCTGGTGACTCTTCGAAAATCTCAAACTTAGGTCATGACGTCGCATTTTTTAAGCTCGCACTTATCAGAGAAGGAAGCTCCATTTTGTCCTAAAGAACTAATGGAGCTGGGGGAGCAATTGTTATGCGGTCTAAAAACTAGATGTTGGTCAATACCAAAAAGGAAAAGTTAGCGACTAAGAGGACATGTCAGGTCATACGAGTAAGTTAAGTACGACCTCTTTCGAGTAAGTCGAATGCGACTTCTTTCTGAATAAAGTGCGACCATAATGAAAAAATAAACTAGACTAAGCTTCGTCAAGTGGGTAATCTACAAAGAAAGGGAAACAAAAGTTTCTCTTTCAAGATCGACCAATCGTCTCATTTAAGTTATTACCCAGTTATATTGTTACTCAAATTGTATTTTCTGATTATACACTTACCCGTTTTCATAATTGGGAAACATTGAGCTACCCTCACCTTTATAAGGGGAGTTCAATATTACAGTGGGGGATCTTTTTTGATCTTTTGGGGACTTAGGAACTTTTTTGAACTACTTTTCTAGACGACATACGGTATTGTTAGCTCTTCGAATTCCAATTTTGAGATTTAATAAAACTCTTGTAATTCTCTAGAAAATAGTGAAAAATAATAGATATAGACTCATCTTTTTTGGGGCTGAACCAATATAAAATTCTTATCTCTTTATTTGCTTTGATTGATTAACTATTTTCACAAACAAGCCACATCTTGCAATTTCCTAAATTCATTGTTAACAAAACCTCCGTCAATACTCCCATTCAATTTTTTACTTCCTTTTAAGAAGCTAAAAAAATTTACACTTATTTATAATTTTTTACCTTAGATTATATGCTCTACTCAAAATTAGAAAAAATAAGAAGTCATATAAATAGACGAAAATGTAGTACTTTTAGCCTTACTAGACAAATTATTAGCTCCATTCCTCGATATGAAGTAACCACTGTAATTAACAGAGCAGTTCCTGAGTAGTGTTCCTTCTCTTTGGCCGCCTTAGTTATAGAAAATTAATTAAGGCAGCGTTATTTGGATATATTTTGGATGATTTTCTTGTTTTGATATTACAGAGAAGAATCGTTGCTGCCGTATTTTACATAGGCATAGGCCATTTCTTAAAATACATAGTACTAGTTAATTAATCCTTATCGCATCGCAACTAAAAGAGATATGCCTTGCCAGTTGGGCCTTTTTGAATAAATAAATAATTGTCTACTTCATTATTTTTTAAAAAATTACTATTAATTTAAACATAAATTGACCGCCAGCTGTGATTATAATATTTGTATAGTGGAACTTAAATAATAAATACTATTTATTACAAATTTTTAAAAAAAATAATATATATTCTACTAAAAATTTGAACCTCGAACCTCTAAATTTATAAGTATATTTCTAAATTTATAGGTATATTTCTTAAAATTTAGACTAACCGATCTAGTTTCCGTTAGTTCGAGCTAGTTTCGGTTAGTCATTTGTATACATCTTTGAATACGAGTATAAAGACCGAAGACTCGAAAGGAAGTTACGGCGTGAGGATCTCGGAAGTCTCGTGTAAATTGCCACCCAATCTCGCACCTTAAACCATTAAAACTAGCACATACACCGACTATATATATCCGCCTTTGCAGTAGTTGCCACGGCCCCGGGTTTTCTTATTTCTTTTTTCTTTTTTTCCCCCCGAGGTTTATGATCCTTAATCCTCGTATATTCTTCTTCTTTCCCGAAATCCTGGGTTGGGACTTGCTTGTCATCAAGTCCTCTCAATTCTACCCAAAAAAAAAAAAGAAAAGAAAAGAAAAAAAAGGAGAAAGAGAGAGAGAGATTTGTAGCAGTTGTCTCTTACGTTTAATTGCGTGCCAGTCCAGCAATTAATATCATGGATATGGAAGATAATAAGCTTCAGGCCGACTCTGAGGAGTTAAAGCTGATTAACAACAAGCAAGAGCAACGCGTACGCTTCCATCGGACGAGAGCAGAGAATTTCACCATAGCGTTCTTGGTGTTGCAGGCGTTACAGTTAACAGTAATCACGGTCCGATCCTCCTCGACGTCCTTGAGATCAAAAGAGTGGTTGGTTCATTTTATTGCAATACTACTCACTTCTGTGATCTTCTTTATAGCTTTTCTGGATGCCGTTATTAGCTTTTACTGGACACAGTATGAGTTAGACATTAACTATATGGATCTAGAACTTAAACATAAAAAGATAAAAGAAGTCAAATATAATGAATCAGCAATCAAGTACTGCCATGCCATACAGATTGATCAAGGGTCGAGCAGTAGTGATGACAACTATCTGCATGTAAGATCACCTGACCCCGTTAAACTTTTCAAGCGCAAAGGTTTCATTTACGTGACAGTGTCAGTCTTGATCGGGAGCACAATAACCGAGTTATATGCTTGCCATTTGTTGTTAGGCCACTAAACATGGCCGGGCCATTTTTAAAACGTTCTATAAATATGAATCACTGTTTAAGCGGTCCGGACAAGAATAAATTGGAGAATGCTGGGAAATAGTCATTCACTTCTTTTTCTCCTTATGTTTCGTTTTTTTTTTTTTTTGCTGCGTTGGAAAAATTAATTAGTTGCCACTTGGTTCTTCATATATTGTATTGGGTTATATTGTTATATTATTCTTCCTTTTATTTAATTTTGCATTTGTATTATGACGTTGCACTAAAATTTAATTTTTGAAAAATACTACTTTTATATGCTCTAAATATATAGGTTTACCCGGCCGACCCGAGTCTATTCTATTGCTGCCTGCAAGTCACAACGATAAGTTGCGGGCCGGCCAGTTTGAAATTAACGAGTGAAAAATTAAAAAAGGTAGAAAGTGAGGAGTATAATATTATATTACAATACAGTGTAATATATATCGTTTTCGTATTAAATAATATTTTTTTATATTATATTAAATTTTACAATTGTATTAAATATTATAATACAAAAATAAACTAAATATGGTATTTTGTTTAATTGATACATGGATCAGGGGATTTGTCTAGCACAATGGTACATTCTACCGTTTTCCATACGGTAAGCAAGTAGGACGCGGATCGTCTGTCTGAAATTCTCTGTCCGGTCCTCTGTCTATCCAATAAAAAAAATTACACGTCATTTAACATTTTGTTTCCGGTGAAATTGAAATCTATGAAAACGTTTATGAGTGGAAAAATAACTGCTGTACGCACTTCAACGCTGGTCGTTCTCTCTTCCTCGTGTTTGACTTCTTCCCCGACCAGACGACCAAGTTCCCAACCTCCATTGATGAACAACCGCCCCACACTCGAATGAAAAAACTCTACAGCCATGAACAAATAAATAAAAAATTTAAAAAGCAAAGAGCAAGTCTCGTGAATTTTACTCCTTTGAATATGTATTAACATTAATTATTCAACCATTTTTTTTGTTAAATGTAAAGGAAAAAAAAAAAAGCAAAAAAATAGGCTACAAGCACAAAGACATCATTGGAGACTTGAAGAAGCTTGTGGCCGCCCAAATCTGTACCCGACCAGATTATGTTCGGATCCATAAATGTTCTCCATTTATCTGATCTAATGGATCCCTGAAGCCGTGGGCTTGGGGCTCTGCTACAATTGATGAAGCTTCCTTTTTCCTCTTAGGCTCTCATTTTTTATTTATTTACATCTGTTGTCCTCAGATTTCTGAATTTGAGACGGGAAAAAAAAAAAAAAAGGAGTGATTTTTAATGGGGTTCTCTTTTTTGTTTTGGCTAATAAATTAGAACTAAATATTTTTTTCCTTCATGGTTCTTGAGGTCTCTAATGGCGTCGTCCTTTATTTTATTCTTTTTCTTTTCCATACATATTTTTAAGCGAATTTATAATATTTATATAGCTTAAATGGTTTCACGTGACCATTTTTTTTACTTTTATTTGTTTAAAAGATTAATAAGGCATTAGACGGTGTTCCTTGCCGTTAGAATGCGTGAGAGAGATGTGAGAGTAAAGTTTTAATACGTGTCGCTGTCTTATTCGCTGGACAGAGGATAAGACAGGGATTTGAGACAGACGATCTGAGTCCAAGCAGGTAAGCTTAGCTATGTGATAAAGTTGTCTGGAAATGTATGCACTATATTTGTTCATCTCGATATCTATCTGCTTTTATCTTTAAAAACATATAACTATTACTACACGTACGTAAAATATTTAAACTTCTTGCATTATATTTACCAATATATCCTCATTATAAACCACCACGCAAATGAATACTATGTTGAACCGAGTTATACGTCAAGTTTTGATTACTGATAAGTTTTCTTCTTCTTTCATAATTAAAAAAGCATTTTAAGGTTTTCAGTTTCAAGTTTCAAAGGCACAAAACGAATAAAAAGAAGTGTAAGATAATATTTTAAATAGAAAGGAATTAATACAGCATGACCGGCGCCAATATCCGGAATACTAGACTTGGAATGCCAGATATCGTTGTACTCGGCCAAAAAGAAATTATTATAAAATATAATTGATGTTACTCGAACCAAATAATAAGTTGCTCGGATACTTTTATTTCCTGTCTTGTTTCATTTTTAAAACTAGAAATAGAAAATAAAAATGTATTCAAGTCCTTAATTATACATCTTTTAATTGGGGACTGATGCTCTAGTAATTAACATGTTACTGTGGGGCCCATTCCCGAGTGGGGCCCATTCCCGAGCCTCGAACCGTGAGAAGGGTCACGCGGATCGCACGTGATCCCGACATCGGCATGTGGGTCTTCCAAATTTAAGGCAGAATCCATCACTGATCCCAAACGGTTCAATCGGTCAGACCTCGAGTCCATGACAGCTGGCGGTCTGAAGCCCCAAGGGTCTGCTGTCTGGGAACGGCGACCCTCGCCTCAACTGTCGTAGGGATCAGAAGCCCCAAGGGTCTTCAGACTGGATGCAATGGAAGACAGCCCCACGGCTCCGGACCCCGACAGGGCATTTAATGCGTTTCTGGGTAGGTGNAGAAGAACACTGTTGATGATCAGAGGACTACATATATGAAAGCTACGCATTCAAAGGAGGCATGTTGCTTTCTTGGGTACGAAAAATACACTTACAAAAAAAAGACAATCTGAGAGCAGAAGAAAAAAGAAGAAAACACGAAAAAGAGATAAGTTTATGAATTGATTTGATACATTTTTCTCCTTGCTACCAAAAACGCAAAGAAAAACCACTGACTTAAGCATCGGAGAGTCTTTGCAGGTAGCCACCCCCGCCTCTCCGATCCTGCTTGGAGTTCAGGGATTTGTAAAGTAGCAAGGGCACGTGAACAGTTGGAGAATCCAGCATCAGCAGTTCATGACACGTGGACGACTGGTGCAAAACCGCTCCAACAGTTACTGCCTTCCAAAAAAAAAAAGTAAAAACCGTGTTACTTCTGGACTAAACATGCGCGGAAATTAAGAAAATTAGTCTTCTCTTCCACGCTTGAATTACTAGATCCATGAATCTATTTACTTAATTAACTGTAGAATTAAGGAGACACGTCCAAGCAAAGAAATATAGAAATCAGGGGTGTCGCAATCAGGCGCGTAATCACGTCCCTAATTCTTTAGACATCAGAATACATTAAAAAACATCCACTTCCAGAGGTTAAAAATTTTTTTTTTTTGATGTTAGACATAATATAATATATATATATATATAACAGATTTATATACACGTTCACAGAAGTTAACCTGTGGTCCAAACCAAAAGGATAGAGACATAAGAGTTGATAAATGTCATTGTCAACAACTATAACGTGTTTTGTTGGAAGTTAGTATCCTGTCAAAGAGAAATGGCGTGAGGGACGGAGGGATTTAAATGGTATAAGTAATATATTTAATTTTTTTGTCGCATGTATACATAATTAATAAACTAATAGATTTTGTATCAATATGCTTAATTTAAAAATTAAAAAATGAGTGGTGTAATAGGTTTAATTAAACTAATCGTTTTTTATTTTAAAACGACACGAAATATATATGACATATTTAAGAATATTTTAATATTTTAAATATAATTTTTAATTACTTTTATATATATTTAGTTGAATTAATTAGTGTCTAATAATGTTAAAAATTGAATAATTTTATCAATATTGAATAATCATGTCAAATAAATTATGAACAAGTACATGGCATATGAACAAGTACATGGCACATTGACTAAATGAGTTACACGCATCGTGTCATGTTACATATTTATTAATTATGTCGTATTCAGTAATATGATATATCGTATCATAATTAGATCGACTTAAATACGACGTAATAATATGAATTGCTAATCCTAGCAGTAGGTCTGAAGTTTTCTCTCAATTTTATGTTGCATTTAAAATATTCATATGTATTTATAATTTTTTTAAATATTCATACGTATTTATAATTTTTAATTCAAATTATGTACACGCTTTTACCATAAAAAAGGTCCCTATTTATATGTATTGATCAGTTAATTGGGAAGTCTTCCATTCTCCTGCAGAGAGAGATCTGAATGTCACTCTTTATAATTTTTTCATAACAGACAAAATCTAAAATAGTGACGAAGAATACGGTAAATCCTTAGTTTTTGGCCTAAAATTAGTGAGCGCATACAAGTTAAAGTACACCAACTAACAAACAACTTTTTTCCCATAACCTTAGATTTCGAAAAGAAAAATAGGAGAATTTAAAAAAAAAAAAAAAAAGAGAGAGAGAGAGAAGTAGAGCTACTGTTGTTTTTTTTTTTTTTATAAAGAAAAAGAAAAGGTAGAACAAGAAAAAAGGTCTGCTTCCCCTTCTCCGTAAAATTGAGGGGTCTGGGTACCGGTCTTACTTTAGAATTCCGAAAAATAGTTAATATTTTTTTAACTTAAACATTATACATAAATAGTTTTCAATCAAAAATAAATAAAACATAGATAAACCTCCACCCAAAAAAAAAAAAACTTTTGAGGTTATTATAAAACGATTTCAAATCATGAAACTCGCTTTAAAAAAAAAAAAACAAAAGCATCATGAAACTCACTACGTCAATTGTCAATATTTATTTATTATGAAATGTGTCAGTTTTGATTTAATATTTGTTATAATTCTAATCTGTACCACATAAAAGTCATGGCTTCGTCCATGTTACTTGTCAATTGTCGTTGTACAGCTAGGTTGACTATTTCAAACGAAAAAAGTCATGGCTTCGTCCATGTTACTTGTCAATTGTCGTTGTACATCTAGGTTGATTATGTCAAACGAAACAAATTTAAGTGAAGTCTAGGCAAGGAGCCACTAAGGCCACACTAAAATTCTAAAAATATTGCTTTTATACAGGAGTGAGTTTTTTATGAATATTTTTATTTTTGTCACATGAATATACAAGTATCATAAAAATCTGAAATTTGGGAGGATAATTTGGACATTTTACAAATTTTCTAGGTATAACATTGAGAGGATTAATTTGTAAAAATTTTTGTGCAGAATGATTAAATTGTAATTTTTGGGGGGACAGAATTGATAGAGATTTAAAAATATGAGAACTTATGTATAATTTTTGAAAAATTGCACTACCCATAAAACAGAGTCACGTGCCCTGTTATTTTTCTCTCTCCCTCTTCTCTCTCTCTCTCCCCGACACTCTCTCTCTCTCCCTCTCAGATCTGCCTCGGCCGAAGGCACAGGACCATCGCAGCTCGCCTCCTGGGCGTCGTCCGTCCGCGCAGCCCACTGGTGGAGCTTCCCCGTGCCGTGCCGAGTCGATGCCGAGCAATTGCAACTGTCGGAGAAGCCCATCGGAGCCGGAGAAAACGAAGTGCCCATTTCGGATTTTTGGCCGCCGGCGACTATTCCGACCTTCATTCGACCTCAAACCGAGCTCGTTTGATTCGTCTCGTCGTAAGGATTGTTAAGGTATATATATATCTTAACCCCATAATGCTCGAATCAAAAGTTGCCACTTTTGGAATGATTTAAGTTTAAGTTTGACTTTTGATCTGACCGTTGGATTGTGTTTTTATTGTCATTTTGGGATTGTACTCGGAAAATAGGGAAGTTTGATATATATATTGCCTATATTTGGTGACCAGCACGAAAATTGAGATCGGACGGTAGAGATTTGTCTCATTATACGTGCCACCGGCCCGGTGTGGGCCTGGACCCGAATTGGACAAGCTATATGTCTAACCTAATTATTTTGGATGCTAGGAATTCAGTGAAGAGGTCCGTTTGTGGAATTGAAGCTCTGTTGAGAAGTTAGTTTTTCGCAAGAGGACGATTGAGGGCTTAGAATTAGTTCCCGACCCTCTGGGTTATCGTCAACGACACCTTGAGGATTCAATAGTGTGAAATCGCTATTGAGCGAGGTAGGGACTCAATTACCTTTGTTTTATATCGTTTTCGAATAAAACTTATTTTTGCAATATATGAGAACAAATATGATTTTTGGTTTTCTTGAACATCTGTGATAGGAATTGATTATATGATGTATACATATTGTATTGCTCTGGGAATTTTCTGAGTATAGGTTATTTTGGGTATATTAAAAATAGGGTAGTTATACTGCCCGCTTTCCTATAAAACCTAGTATACTGATTTTATTGAAAAATCCGAGCATGATTATTTTCACACTTCAGTTCTATATTGCACATGTCATAGGATCATATATTAGCACCGTGTTAGCATCGTGAGTTTACAGTGTGGCACTGTGTACCCCACTGTCGGTGTAGAGTCCATAAACCCGCGCAGAATTTTGTTACTTCTGATTACCTCCCTATTTGGCAGGCGTAGGCAATTCGGTTGCCCCTCTAGGTTTAGTAAGCGACACACAGCTGTCCCCTTCGGGTATGGGCTTAGGTGTCAGGCAGGTTGTTAGGCATACTTAGTGCCATCATCCTGAGTTTTCACAAATGAGAGGATGAGAGTTCATGGGTATGGGTTGATTTGTGTCATGTGCATATGAATTGAATGGTTTTGATTTCACTGCTTTATATATATATATATGGATTTCTGGTTTGGATTATATATATATATATGTGTATGTTTTGGACTAAACTAACCATGTGGGAATTCTTCATCACTAAAATATTTTCGACCGAGGTAATTATTTTTCCTACTGGGCTTTTTATGCTCACCCCCTACCTTCTTCCTCAGGTGGTGTTCAGCGTGATCTTGGTGATCAAGAAAAATAAAAGGTCATATTGACTGTAGTTCGTTTCTTGGTAATGTTAGAAGCTTGTTATTATGGTGTTTGGATTGTTTGGGTTTTGTTTAGTATTGAACCAAGATTACTACACTCTGTCTTTGTCTGTGAATAAGTATGCCAATCTGGTATTTGATTTTTAGCGTGGATGATGATGATACTTGGACTTATATTTGATTTCACATTTTTATATAATTATTCGATCTATGTTTAATGGTGTACACGAACTGTAGGAGTGGTTCACGGGATGAAATTCTAATTATTTTATTTAAATGGACCATTTTATAAAACTAGAACTTTTGACATTTTTCAAATAAATCAAGGAATTTCCCATCTTTATGAAATTCTTCTTCTGCCACTGGCTCGGGTTTTGGGTCTGATAGAAATTTTTGGTATCAGAGCTTTAAGTTTAACAGCTCGGACGTATCACCATTAAACTAAATTGAAGTTGATTTTATGACAAGCATTCATCATTATCACATTAATAATTTGGTATATTATTTTAGACTTTTAAGGATGCCTCCAAGAAGAGTTTCGAGGCACCAGCCGGGTGCCGAACCTCCTCATCCGGATTTCACCCGTCTGATCGAGGTAATACAGTAGACATTCGTCCAGATAAGCAATCCAGATTATCAGCCTCCAGCTCTGAGGGAACGTCAGTTAGATCAGGCTGATCATCTCCAGCAGTTCATGTGTCTCCTGCCAGGACAGTTTGATGGGAGACCAGAAGCTCTCACGGCAATTGCTTGGTTGTGTGAGATGGAGAGGCATTTTTGGGCCCTTGGTACTCCGGTTGAGTTTTGAGTTGTATTTGCTGTTACCCATTTGACGGGGAGTGCCATTCGTTGGTGAGAGATCAGACATTCGTCCAGATGTGCAATCCAGACTATTAGCCTCCAGCTCTGAGGGAACATCAGTTAGATCAAGCCGATCATCTCCAGTGGTTCATGCATCTCCAGCCAGGACAGTTTGATGGGAGATCAAAAGCTCTCACGACAATTGCTTGGTTGCGTGAGATGGAGAGGCATATCGGGCCCTTGGAACTCCGGCTGAGTTTTGGGTTGTATTTGTTGTTACCCATTTGACGGGGAGTGCCATTCATTGGTAAGAGATAGTGGAACAGATGCAAGATGTAGTGGGCTTGACTTGGGAAGACTTTGAGGGGATTTTCAAGGCCCAGTAGGCTAATGAGGATCAACAAGATGAAGTTATTAACCGGTTCAAGACGTTGATTCAAGATAACAGAATGGTGAATAAGTACCTGATAGAGTTCACTGAGTTAACAAGTGTTGCTCTTGGACCAAATATGAGTGAGAAGTACCGAGTTGCCAAGTTCAGGAGTCGTCTGAATCAGAATATTTTTAATAGAGTTAGTACTCAAACTTTCCAAACTTTTCCTGAGATTGCAGTGGCTGCCCAACGGGCAGAGGCTATTGAAGAATGATTAGATTCTAGGAGGAACCAGCGAAGAGGTAATGACAGAAAAGCCACTAGAAGGAACCAGGGGCAGTGGTTAGCCCAGGGTACTCCGAACAGTGGGAGCTCGAACAGCAGTAGTTCTTCAGGGGGTGGCAGAGGCAGTCTGTATGGAGGATGTTTCATTTGTGGCCAGAAGGGTCATCAGAAGAAGGAGTGTCCCAACCATCTGCAGAAATCCCCTCTTTCTCATGAAAAACTGCAGAGAAGCCAGGTAGATTCTGTTTCTTATTAGAACACTTAGGTAAGGATGCAATAGTCACAAGGTGTTTCGTAGGCTTTTACTTCCTCTCAGCCTTATCAGCATTAATATCGCCCTCAGGGTTTTACTCAGAACTTTCAAACTCCTCAGGCCTATCAAAGTGGGCGTGATTTTGGCAGTAGTGGTCTAGGATCCAGCAACTGATGTCCTGGTCAGAGGAGAGACAACAAGGGAAAAGGGAAGGTGACTGGCCAAGCCTATACTTTTACTGGGGCAGACGACACTCAGGATCGTACTAGCCGAGGTATTGTTGACGGAATGATCCTTCTTTCACACTCTTGGACACATGTTTTGTTTGATACTGGTGTATCCCATTCATTCATATCCTTGTTGTTGCTCAACTATTATTTTGATTTAGATTATGTATTGACGTTAAGTACACCTTTGGGAGGAGTAGCCGATGTGTCTAGTATGTGTAAGTCTTGTTGGGTTATGGTCGGTGATAGGAAGCTTCCTGATATGATTGTGTTGTTGATGGGACAGTATGAAGTGATACCCGGTATGGATTGGTTGTCAAAGTATCGAGCCATTGTAGACTGTCATAAGAAGCGGATGACCCTTTTTCCTGGTGATGGGCAACCTATTGTCTATCAGGCTGGGATAAGTCCGAGCCTAGTCCTGTTCTGAAAGTGTGCATGGGTTGAAGGAAGAAACTTGAGTGTTATGGAAACTTATTTGTCATTGATGGTGAGGTGAGGACAGATGACCAAGACCCATAGATTCTGGTGGTGTGTTAATATTCGGAGGTGTTTCCTAAAAACTTACCAGGGTTACCACCTGATAAGGAGATCGAGTTCTGTATTGAACTAGTTCCTGGAGCTCAGCCAGTTTCTATTCTAGCCTATTGCATGACTCCTGCTGAGATATAATGAAAGAACAGTTGGACGACCTATTTTCCAAAGGCTTCATTCGTAGTAGCACTTCTCCTTGGGGTGCTTCAGTTTTGTTTGTGAAGAAAGCTGATGGTTCGTTGAGACTTTGTGTGGATTACCTGAAGTTGAACCAGTTAATAGTGAAGAACAAGTATCCTTTACCAAGGATAGATGAGTTGTTTGATCAACTCAGTGGTTCAAGGTTCTTCTTTAAGATCGATTTAAGATCCGGTTATCATCAGTTAAAGATAAGGGAAGATGATATACCTAAGACAACATTCAGAACTCAATATGGTCATTTTGAGTTTCTGGCGATGTCATTTGGTTTAACAAATGCACCTGTAGCCTTTATGGATCTCTTGAATCGGATTTTTAGACTCTTTTTGGAGCGTTTTGTGGTTGTGTTCATCGATGATATCCTGGTGTATTCCAAGACTCGAGAAGTGTATGCTGAACATTTGGAGATTGTACTTAAGACCTTGAGAGATCATTGGTTGTATGGCAAGAAATCGAAGTGTGACTTTTGGATGTCAGAAGTGAAGTTCTTGGGCCATGTGATTTCTCACAGAGGTGTTTCAGTCGATCCTGCTAAGATCGAAGCTATCCTGGAGTGGGAAAGGCCGAGAAATGTGATAGAGGTATGTAGTTTCCTTAGTTTGGCAGGTTACTACCGTCGTTTTATACAAGATTTCTTGACAATTACTTTGCCTTTGATGAAGTTGACCAGGAAAGACGTCAAGTTTGTTTGGGATCACGAAAGTGAAGAAGCTTTTGTTAGGTTGAAGCAGAGCTTGACCACTGTACTAGTTCTTACTATTTCTGACAGTAGCGAACCTTATGTGGTATATACCGATGCTTCAAAGACAGGTTTGGGATATGTATTGATGTGAATAATCGAGTTGTGGCTTATGCTTCTCGTCAGTTAAAGCCACATGAGAGGAACTATCCCACCCATGATCTAGAGCTTGTAGTAGTGATCTTTGCCTTGAAGATTTGGCGATGTTACTTATATAGTGTGAAGTTCGATATATTCTCCGATCATAAGAGTTTGAAGTACCTCTTTACCCAGAAGAATCTGAACTTGAGATAACAAAGATAGGTTGAGTATATAGAGGATTATGACTTCGACCTACAGTATCATCCTGGTAAGGTCAATATTATAGTTGATGCACTGAGTAGGAAGCCTCATGGTGCACTAGCTACACTGGCGTTTGAAGATTAGAGGAACTCAGTTGCGATTGGTGATTACAACTTGCAGTACTTCGAGAATAAAGGTGTTGCTTACTTGAGCAATGTTTTGATTTTACCATCACTTCTCTAGACTATCCACTAGAATCAATGGCAAGATAAGGAGTTGAGGACAATTTGGAACCAACTTCGGAATGGTGAATAGTTAGATGGTTAGAGCACTAACAGAGAAAGATTTTTGCTTTTCAGTGGGAAGTTGGCTGTAGCTAATAACCCTAATCTTCGAGAAACCATTCTAACAGAGGCTCACAAATCAAGGTTCGCAGTACTTCCGGGTAGTACCAAGATGTACCGGGACTTGAAGCGGCAGTATTGGTGGAAAGGGATGAAGAAGGATATAGCTACCTTTGTAGCTAAGTGTTTGACTTATCAGCAAGCCAAGGCTGAACACCAGAGATCAGCTGGATTACTTCAGTTATTACCTATTCTAGAATGGAAGTGGGACAAGATCACGATGGACTTTATGACCCATTTGCCGAAGACCTTGAGGAAGAATGATGCAATTTGGGTGGTATTCGATCAGTTGACGAAGAGTGCTCACTTTATACCGATCCGGATGGACTACTCATTTACCAAGCTTAGTAGACTGTATATGAAGAAAATCATACGCTTGCATGGTGTGCCTTTAAGTATAGTCTCCGACAGAGATCCAAGGTTTACTTCTAAGTTTTGGAGAGCCTTACAGAAAGCATTGGGTACGCAGTTGGATATCAGTACGGCTCACCATCCGGAGTCAGATGGTCAGTCTGATAGGACCATTCAAATTCTTGAGGACATACTACATTGTTGCATACTGGATTTCGGAGAGAATTGGGATGATCATCTTCCTTTGGTGGAATTTGCTTATAATAACAGTTACCAGACCAGTATGGGTGTGATTCTATATGAAGTATTGTATGGAAGGCTGTGTAGGTCGCCCTTGTGTTGGGCAGAACCTGAAAAGCGTGTTACTCTTGGACCTGAACTGATTGAAGAGACTACTGAGAAGATTAAGGATATCCAAGAGAGACTTAAAAAGATTCAGAGTCATCAGAAGAGTTATGCTGACCCAAAGAGGCATGAGGTAGAGTTCGATACTGGTAATTCCGTGTTCTTGAAAGTGACTCCTAGGTGAGGTGTTACAAGATTTGGAGTTAAGGGTAAGTTTGCTCCGAGGTACGTTAGTTCCTTTGAGATCACTAAGAGAATTGGACCAGTGGCATATCGCTTAAATCTACCTACACAGCTGGGTCATGTGCATAATGTGTTTTATGTGTCGATATTGAAGAAGTACACGCCAGACTCATCTCATGTTGTTCAGTACGTGCATGTACCGATCCAAGAAAATACATCCTACGAAGAGCAGCCTGTTCGTTTGTTGGCTAGAAAGTTGAAGGTGCTTCGCAACAGAGAGATTCCACTTGTCAAGGTGCTTTAGGAACATCACAAAGAAGACAAGGCTACTTGGGAACTCGAGACGGAGATGTACGAGAAGTACCCTCATTTGTTTAACCTTCAGTCAGAAGTTGCATTGTGATGTAAACCTTGACTTGAACTTTGAATTTTGGGATGAAATTCTTTTGAGGAGAGAAAAATGTAAAAACCCGGATTTTGGGAGGGTAATTTGGACATTTTATAAATTTTCTGGATATAATATTGAGGGGATTAATTTGCAAAAGTTTTGTGAAGAAGGACTAAATTGTAATTTTTAGAGGGACAGAATCAATAGAGATTTGGAAATTTGGACACTTATGTGCAATTTTTGAAAAATTGTACTGCCCCATAAAATAGAGCCACGTGTCCTGTCATTTTTCTCTCTCTCCCCGACGCTCTCTCTCTCTCCCTATCGGATCTCCCTCGGCCGAAGGCGTAGGACCGCCACAGTTTGCCTCTTAGGCATCATCCGCCTGCGCAGCCCACCGGTGGAGCTCCCCCGTGCCGCCCCGAGTCGACGCCGAGCAGTTGCAGCCACCGAACAAGCCCACCGAAGCCAGAGAAGACGAAGTGTCCATTTTAGATTTTTGGCTGCCGGCGACGATTCTGACCTCCGTTTGACCTCAAACTGGACTTGTTGGATTCGTCTCATATATATATATATATATATATATATATCTTAAACCCATAATGCCCGAATCAAAAGTTGCCATTTTTGGAATGTTTTGAGTTTAAGTTTGACTTTTTGATCCGGCTGCTGGATTGTGTTTTTGTTGTCATTTTTGGATTGTTTGGAAAATGAGGAAGTTTGATATATATATATTACCTATATTTGGTGACTGGCATAGAAATCGAGATCAGATAGTCGAGATTTACCTCGTTTTGCATGCCACCAGCCCGGTGTGGGCTCAGACCCGAATTAGACAAGTTGTATGTATAAGCTAGCTATTTTAGGTGCTAGAAATTCAGTGAATAGGTCCGTTTATGGAATTGAAGCTCCGTTGAGAATTTGGTTTTTCGTAAGAGGATGATCGAGGGCTTAGAATTGGTTTCCGACCCTCCGGTCGATCGTTAATGACACATTGAGGATTCAATAGCGTAGTATCGCTATTCAGCAAGGTAGGGACTCAATTACTTCTGTTTTATATCGTTTTCGAATAAAACTTATTTTCTGCAACATATGAGAGCAAATGTGATTTTTGATTTTTTTGAATATCTGTGATGGGAATTGATTGTATAATGTATATATATTGTATTGTTCTGGGAATTTTCTGAGTACAGGTTATTTTGGGTATATTAAAAATAGGGTCGTTATACTGCCTGTTTTCCTATAAAACCTAGTATGCTAATTTTATTGAAAAACCCCGAGCATGATTATTTTCACACTTCAGTTCTATATTGCACATGCCATAGGATCATACATGAGTACCATGTTAGCATTGTAGGTTTATAGTATGGCGCTGCGTGCCCCACTATCGGTGTAGAGTCCGTAAACCTGCACGGGGTTTGTTACTTCTGATTACCTCCCTATTTGGCAGGCGTAGGCAATTCGGTTGTCCCTCCAGGTTTGGTAGGCGACACACGGATGTCCCCTCTGGGTATGGGCTTAGGTGTCAAGCAAGTTTATAGACATACTTAGTGCCATCATCCTGAGTTTCTACAGATGAGAGGATGAGAGCTCATGAGTATGGGTTGATTTGTGTCATGTACATATAAATTGAATAGTTTTGATTATACTGCTTTATATATATATGGATTTTTGATTTGGATTATATATATATATATATATATATACATGTTTTGAACTAAACTAACCATACAGGAATTCTCCATCACTAAAATATTTTTGACCGAGATAATTGTTTTTCCTACTGAGCATTTTATACTCACCCTCCTACCTTCTTCCTCAGGTGGTATTCAGTGCGATCTTGGTGATCAAGAGGAGTAAGAGGTCATCTTGACTGTAGTTCGTTTCTTGGTAATGCTAGAAGCTTGTTGTTATGGTGTTTGGATTGTTTGGGTTTTGTTTAGTATAGAACCAAGATTACTACACTTTGTCTTTGTCTGTGAACTTATATATGCCATTCTGGTATTTGATTTTTGGCATGGATGATGATGATGATGCTTGGACTTATATTTGATTTCGTATTTTTAAATAATTATTCGATTTACGTTTAATGGTGTATACAAACTGTGGGAGTAGTTCACGGGATGAAATTCTAATTATTTTATTTAAATGGATCGTTTTATAAAACTAGAACTTTTGACACTTTTCAAATAAATCAAGGAATTTCCCATATTTGTGAAATTCCNTATTTTAAGACACACATCATATTTAAAAATTAATAGAGAGAGAATATGTATGGTGTAAAACTTAAAAAAAAAAAGTCTTCTTTTCATAGTTGCAACACAAATTTAGAAAAGAAAAAAATATATAAATTTTTTGGAAATTTTGAAAGTGACAAAATGGGAAAAAAAATTTCTTTCATTGTTGTAGTACAAATCCAAAAAAGAAAAAAAAATCTAAAATTTTAGAAAATTTTGGAAGTACAAAAATTTCTTTTCCGTCAAAGATAGCAACTACGGACGGAAGAGGTTCTTTTTTATGTATAATTTTTTAAAGAGGTTTTAGATCATGCGTATTCTCTCTCTATTCATTTTAAAGTATGGTGTGTGACTTAAAATAATATAATAAGGAGTAAAATATTAACTTAACTAATTTTTTTGAAGTCTTTGACTAGTCAAATGTAGCAAACCATAAGTGAGAGAGATTTGAAACGTGGACTTGATCGCCTTATTTTTTTTTTTTAATGATAATGGGTAGAAAAAATCATAGTCTCTTCCCATGTAGTAAAATATATTTCATATGCTCGTAAGAAGGTGAAAGAGACGAGATAAATCGTAATACCTTATTTTTATCTTCAATCTTCACTCTAATAGTCTCTAATTTAGAAACAATACCATTCAAGATATTAAGATGATCAGAAATTTTTGTACCTTTATTCGTATGCAGTGTATAAAACTGCTTTTTCAAATACACTTGATTTGAGACACATTTCGTCTGATATAATTCTTCAAGCTTTCTCCAGAGTTCTTTAGCTGTCGTTATTTCAAGAATATTTGCAAAGAAATTTTTGGCCAGACACATACGTATCACACTTACAGCTCTCTCATCTAGATCATCCCAGTCTTCATCACTCATACTGGATTTCTTAGAATCTTTGCCTTTGTAAGCCTTTCTACCTTTCAAAACCTTGTGCAATCTAGATTGAATCAATAAATCCTTGACTTGTATTTGCCATAAGCTAAAATTGATGTTCCCATCAAATTTCTCCACATTAGTCTTAGGCGGAATTGAAATCTTATTTTCTGATATTTCGCTTTGTACTTCTAGTTTGAAAAACTGTTAAGAAAATTCCTAAGAAACATTAAAGAGCTCAAATGCTCCTACTTGAATGTAATCTCCTTACACAAAATTTCTTAGACTAATACTAAGCTCTAGTGCACCGAAGAACATCGCTCTGATATCACTTGTTAAGGATCTGACCAATTCAGATTCACTTATCCAGGATCTCTTTTCAAAGAAATATTAGAATAATAGAGAAATAATAGCAAGGAATAAAAATTAATCCCACAACACAAAAATTTAAGTGAAAAACTCTCAAATCATGAGAAAAACTACTATCTTTCAAAAAAAAACTTTACTATATGAAAAGTTTCTATAATCATATAAATTTCTCTCTTTTCTACCCAATGACCCCAATATACCTAAACACTTTTTCACAAGTATTCTCTCACTCATACTTTATACTGCCATTATTTGAAATCTGCTCTTTTACAAAGAAACCCTACTCTCTTTGACAAAAGAAACAAAGAGAAAATAAATAATTTAATTAGAAGAGAGAACTTGAAATGCTTCCAAGTTTTAGGATACCAAACAAATGATGAAACCCTCATATTTATAGAACTTAAAAAGTAGTGAGAACACTACTTTTTACTATGACTATTACGCTTACTTTTTTTACTATTACTGTGATATTTTAGTTGATAAACATTTGTTTACACAGGTGGTCACATGTATTTACATAGATCTATTCACGTATATTAACACTAGTGAATCTCTTACCCCCTTCTCCAACATGAAGTCTATGATTTAATTATTGCTGTGAATAGCTTCTAAAGAGTTTATTATATCATTTTGTTGAGTACCTTATGAGTCATGGGCAATATTTGAAGTAAGGAGGATTAAAAACAGAAAATCAGGTTATAATTCTCCTCTCCTTTTTGAATTTTTGAGTCTCGGGCAATATTTGAAGATGGTAACATGTATTTGTTTTCATTTGTTTCATTTTTATTTTTGAATTGTTCATAGACTAGAAATATATGTCACCCATTCATCTAGGTCTTTTGAGGATAGGAGAACGACGGAACTAGCAAAGTTTATTTAAGAAAAGACAAAAGAGTTTCGTGATAAAAAGGTTGGCATACCAGAAATTACTCAATCTACTCCCCATATGATTTTGAAGTGTGTTCACGGAAAATAATGAACATAATTTAGATAATTGCATTGTGACCATTAATATTAAAACAAAAATAAATAAAGGGCCATTGAAATTAACCACTGCATGAGAAACGGTTTCTTTGCTTTTTTTTTTTTCTTTTTTTCCCTTTCTAATTTTTCTTTCTTTTTACATCGCCAACGGAGCAAAGAAATTAGTGTTTGCGTTAAAACGTCGTGGCTTTGCTAGATTAAGTGATTGTCGAAACCCCAATTTAACGTATTGAATAACATTAAGATAATGGTTCGATTTTGATGACGAAGTTGATGTTTGAATAACAATAATTTAATGATAATTATTATGCATGGGTAAAGATTCGATGTGGTGAGTTGTACCGAATTATTTTTGGGATGGTAATTTGATGTAATCTAATAGTCGAAAAGAAACGTGCCTTAGCGCATTGGCAAAAGAGGCAACCCTACTTAGCCGTGCACTGCTATATAACAAAACTTAAGTTTTAGAAGTGCTATTTATAAAAGAACTCCCAGAATGCAAATAAATAATTAACCCAATAGGTGAGAGAAGAGAGAGAATGCAAGAGAGGAAAAATACTCAAATTCGATATAAAATTGTCTATAATTCGTGATATAAAATTGTCTATAATTCGTGATTTTTTTGGCGTTTAAGCTTCTATAAATTCCATTTTCACTTTATACTCTTTTTTTCCGTTTGATTACGCTTTATTTTTACCCATAAATTCCCAAAATTTATTCTTCGACAAAGTGACGTTCGAAAGGGTCATTGAATTAGTGACCATTTGGGAAAACTTACTAAATTAGTAACCACATTCAAGATGGTTATCAAATTAGACAGTGACCATGTGGAGAATGTCAATTTTCAGATCCGAAAATAAAAAGAAGCAAAAAGTCGAAAAAGAAAGACTTTAACAGTAATTTTTGAAGCCACTTTATTTCTATTTTCAAAACTGAAAATTTGGCATTAACAAGTCATTTTATAAAAAAAGAGAGCACTAAAAAAGTCATTTTGTCCCAAAATAATATTTGTGAGGGACATTTCCATTTTCATTCAGGGGTCAAAAGCATGGTTAAAAAAAAACTCAAGCTATACATGCACAAGTGAAGTTAATTAGTTTAGGGTGGATTATAAATTTTTCCCTCACAGAGTTTAAGGTTGGATTTAGGAACTCCATAACTTAATAACAGGAAGCCCCATAGAGAAAAATTGAGGGAAATTAGAGTGGATGTCCTTTTTGGACATTTGATTTATTTATTTGTGAATTAAAGTGGATGTATTATATGGAATCTGTATTTAGTGCAAATCAGATGAAATATATCTAAAACAGTGCCATATCGATCCACTGAACACCCCTAACATAAACTGAAACTAGTAAATCAGTAGGCATACCAAATGTAAAAATTATTGTATTTAGCCATTTGGTTATAAAAAGAAGGAAACTTGCACTCTCTAAAAGGAAGTGTAAAATTGGGACACACTCTAATTTCTCTTTGATGAAGGGGCCTCTTAGCAATCAAGTTCTGAAAAAGTCATTTTGGCCCAAATAACTCCTAGTCAACCTAGAAGAGAACCTACGACAAGCTTACGGCCCAAAGTAACCAACTTAAAGCCCATTAAGTAATTTAATAGCCAATTCGCCTTTTATTTTCATTTTTATTTTTCTTGCTTTTTGTTTTTGTTATATAATTTTCACATTTTGTTTATTTTGTTGAAGCTTATTCCGGTTACCTGCAATCGAGTGCTCTCGTTCTGCAACTTCGGACTCGATCACCCTTCCTTTTGCAATTCGACAAGGTATACTTCTCGCAATTTTTGTTCAGTTGCAGTCAAACCCTTGATCTCTTATAATAGCTTCTAAACTATCGAATTTACTTCTCCTTCTCTGTGATTCTGTGATTGACTGGACTGACCATAGACTCATTTTAGATTACCCAGAAAAATGTTTATTCAGAAATAACCATTTATGTCGAATTTGACTAATTTGGTATATGAACAATATTGGGTCTTGCTCCATTTCTACAGTCTTCGATTGGTTTTTCTGTAACTATGGAATATGCGTTTACTTGGAGCTCAATTTATTATGTAATAGTAGTCCATCCCCATTGTCACACATGCCATTTCCACGCGTGAGAGTTATAAGCAATGGAAGTGCTACTGTTTTATGTAGGTTTTGCAAGGGCAGGATGGAGAATATGCTTTATGCTGAGGAGCTTGTGAGGGAGTTCCTTGTCTTTAGAGGGTTTACCAACACTTTGCAAGCTTTTGATTCTGAACTATCGACCGATATTGGTCAAGGGTTTCAAGTGGATAAGATTGTTGATTTAATCTTCGCGGTGTATGTTCCGACTTTTCAAGCCGAAAAGTTGGTTGCTCTGCTGAGTTTTCTCAAGCATTGTCTCGCTTCATCTTCTGACAGAGTGTTTATTGATACTCTGTGTAAGTTAGAGGTCTCTATTTTACGCTACTACATTGTTTCTGCTGTACAAGCTGGAAGGAAAGATAAAGTTGTGGAGTTCTATGGCATGAATGGGAATGATTTGCTGCAAAGAGGCCAGGATTGGTCTCCTTGGTTTGGTGGGTTTTCTTCTCTGTTGTTTTCTGATGTTATTTCTGTTATGTTGTAATGTTTTATTTTCTCTTTTATTTATATTATTGGTAAAATGTGATGCAGCTATTCCATATGTAAAGAATCCAAGCTCGGATCCCGAGTTTCGAACTTATTTCTCCAGGGAATGGTTTGAAGCTTTGCATCTTTCAGTGAGGAATTTCTTTAATGCGATCTTCAATGGTACCCATATCCTTTTAAAATAATTTTATATAAGACGTTGTCTTCTAAAGGAAGCCTCTTTATGTTGTTAGTGATTTGGTCACTGATCACCACACAATTAATTTCTCATGCATGAAGACTGAATCTGTTGTAGTCAACTGCACAGTTTATTTTGTATTAATTAGGTTCTTCTAATTATGACCAGTATTATTATATCTTAATTAGGTCCCTTTCCAATATTGTTGAACTTTTTTGATCTCCAAGGAGTTGGTCTTTATATATATTTCTTTTGTGGAAACCAACCTTAAAAAATAAGTACTAGTTCTTCTATTT
>JXTB01000864.1:33647-82268 GCA_002914805.1 Parasponia andersonii | reverse complement strand
AAAAGTTGTTTTTCAAAATTGATTACATTGTCATAATATAAATTATCTAAAATAACATAAAATAACATTTTACAGTGTACACAATATATAATTTATCAAGTACTAAATCCTGTTTTTAAACATCACATTAGTTTTGTAAATTAAAATTACTAAATGTTTAAATCTTTTTTCTCATAATTATTTCTTATTCACAGTACAACAATATAAGATTGACGTCACGACCCAAATCCCGGGGTAGTGGCAGAAAGGAAAATTTAATATAATTTTTTTTTGGGACCTATTCCACAGTTCATAGTCACCATTAAACACAGACTGGAAATTTATAAGGAAAACCAAAATTTTAAAATAAACTAATACATCACCATTTACACCTCAACATCAAGCTAGTTATGGCATAATAGGTTACAGAAATTTTCAAAATAATTAACTTAACAAGAAAGATAGTAATATCCATAAACTTAACAAGACTTAGTCACGAGTCTTGTATTCACACTCCTAACATTACCAAGACACAACAATAAATAACTATTGACTTCTTATGCCGCATGTTGATCGTCGATGTCACACGGGACACCACCTGTAGAGAAAGAAGGGGGGGGTGAGCACAAATTGCCCAGTAGGTTACCCAATTTTTCCCTTTTTGGGAAAAACATTTTATAAATTTCTAAAACATCTGCATGGTTAATAGTTCTGGTAAACACTTCCATTAATATCAAGGATTTAAAACGTTTAAAGAAATCCATGCTAAAACCAAAACCAAATATCCAAATCAAAATATGTAAAAATCCCAATTAAAATAATCATAATGCACATCACATAAATCAACACATCACAAGAGTTCTCATCCTCTCATCACAACTAGAGCAACTCATACTACATGTATTGAGTGCTCTCTGCCTGACATCTATCTCTGAAAACCGGAGGGACACCCATGTGTCAAATCCTACCGAACCGGAGGGGCACCGAATGCTTACGCCTACCGAATAGAGATAGTCAGAAAACAAACCCCGCGCAGGTTTACGGGCTCTCACCGAAGGCGGGTGTATCAGTCCGCCTACTACAATACCGTGATGCCTAAGACAACTCTCATGCATGATCATATGACATGTGAAATATATATAATCTTAAAACAGTCAATGCAGTAATTTAACACCTTAGACATGCTCTGATTTTTAACTAAAACCCATTTTGTACTTAAAAATCCAAAAGTACAATCTCCATGGTTTTACAAAATTCCAAGTATAAAAACTTGTACAAAATCATATTTAAAAAACATCTAGAGCGGTCTACGATATTTCACAAATTCATAGTTCATCAAAATAACTATTCAAATAATTTATTTTGATAAAATCACAAAATTTCATTTTTCATAATAAATTCCAATTTCAATGAAAATAATAATAAACAAGGAAATTGAATCCCCTACCTCGAAATATTAGTTACGCTGGGCTAACGACGTTCGAAATATCCTCAATTCGTCACCAGGTTGTTCGGACAAGATATTCGAGTTCCGTTACGTTCACTTGAAAATTGACTTTTCAAACGGAGTCTCGGATTGTGAAACGGAAGTCACCACTAAATTCAGAACACCCCAAAACATTGGTTTAGATATAAATTTTGTCAAAATCGAGTCCCGGTACGAAACCAGTTCGTGGCACGCAAAACGGTGCAATTCCTATGCTAATTTCTCGATTTTCGTNAGGATGCTCATTTGAACACCCTTGAATGTGGATAGCAAACAGAGAATGTCAATCATGATTGAATCGTGTAATTTCGAGAACTGGTCCTCTTCTTCTTCTGTTGGATCCTCCATTTTTTTGACCCTCTTGTTAGCCATTTGGGAAACTGTTTTAATTTTCATGAAAGCAAAAGAGATACCAATCAAGAGGGCTTCATTAAATATACGTATATATATATTTGTAAAATAGACAAGAATCAGAAAAGAAATTATTGGGTTCCAAGTTAGAAAAATTATGGTTTGAAATCAATAATATGCTTATTTTCTAGTCTAGTAATAGATAAGGCTCGAAGAGAATGCAAACCTGAAAGTGAAGATGGTCATTTGAAGTGTTGTAGCGAGCAAAGATGTTTCAGACTAACGAATCCAAGGGTCGTTCTTCTCGGATCCATTGTAGAGAGAATTGGAGCCAGAAGGAGAATGTAAAGGAAAGGAAATTGAAGCAAACCAAAGGGGTTAAACACATTTTTAAATAAGCGGAAAAAAATTGTGTAAATATATATACCTATATATATATTTATTTTGCTCGAACGCGGGAAAAGAAAAAATAATTTATATTCAATTCCTAAAATGTGTGTATATATATATATATACAGTTTTTTTTTCTCCGCGGAAAAGAGAAAATAATTTAGATCAAGTTTCTTTTTTTATTATTATTTTTTATTTTGAAGAGTGAGACCTTTTGGCTTCGTTTGGAATTATTTCCGGAATTTTTTTAGACTTTAACTTTTAGTTATAATTTTTAAAAGTAATTAGAGAAAAAATAGGGAGAACAAATATTTCCTAATTTACTACTCTTGGTAAGTAAATTTTAAAAATTGTTCTATAACTGCTATTTTTTAAGCAAAATTTGAGAAGTAAAGTAAAAGTTGTTTTTCAAAATTGATTACATTGTCATAATATAAATTATCTAAAATAACATAAAATAACATTTTACAGTGTACACAATATATAATTTACCAAGTACTAAATCCTGTTTTTAAACATCACATCAGTTTTGTAAATTAAATTTACTAAATATTTAAATCTTTTTTCTCATAATTATTTCTTGTTCACAGTACAACAATACTAGATTGGCCATATATTTAGAAGAATAGTCAATTTTCAAGCTCAAGAGTTAGATGTAATATCACTTGCGTTAGCTTTCTGAATTATATTTGTTCTAACACTTTAGTTTTTGAATTTTCAACTTATATAACAATAAGCCATGAATTATGTAATTATTGTAACAATAACCTTTTTATCACAAACTCACTACTGCAAAAGTAACTTTTCCCGTTACAAATTCCTCGTCGGTCATAGAATAAAATTGACAAGATATATGTGTAATCTTTTTCTCGTTAGTTTCTAACTGACGATAAAATTTTAATTATTACGTCAGTTTAAAATTGATGTGATAAACATCATCTATCACGTTGGTTATAAACTATCGTAATAGACTTTCCATGTTGGTTTAAAACTTACGTAAATGCTCACCCATATTCAAAAAAAATAATTTAGCGAAATTTTCATCTACTACTCCCTTTTTATCTCCATACATGCATTTTTGAATTTTAAATTTCAAATTTTCAAAGCTTTTCAATAAGATAGCCTTCTTTGTCCCAATTTTCCCTGATTCTCACTCTTCAACCCTCTATTCACTTACTCTCTCTTTCATTTTTTCAACTCTTCTTCTCCATCTCTCTCCCCTTCTTTGTTTTTCTAGTCATAAAATCCGACTATAATGATGGATATATATAAATGTGGTACTATATCTCTCTCACACTCACAAACTTTTCCTTATTATCCCTCCTTTCTCTTTCTCTTTTCTCCATCTTCTTCTTTTCCTTTGTCTCTTTTTCGGTAACAAAATATGGATACAAAATATAAATGCAACAACTCAACTCAGTGGTTGTAAAGATAATAGTTTTATGTACGTTTAAAATTTTTCAGGTTTCATAAAATGACTATTTTTTGACCATAATTGTTGGTACTAGTTTACTTGCAGCAATTTTTTTTGAATATATTATTCTTAACTTTTAAACCGATGTTTAAAGTTTTTCACGTCAGTTTGAAATTGACGTAGTAAGGTTACCATGTTGGTCTATGAATACACCTAATTTATAACGTGAAGTGCATACACGTCAGATTTACAACCGATAGAAAATATTTTTTATGTCATTTTCTAAGTAATGTGAAATCCTCTTTTTGTTGTTGTGACTATTAAATATTTAATACAAATATATTATTACCAAGCACACAATTTGGTAACTGTGGTCAATAATAAGACCCCAAAATTTCAACTTACATAATAAATTACTAAGACTTATGCAATTATAGCAACAATAGCCATCTTTCTTTTTTCTTTTTCTCTTCGATTCAATTTTTAACAGAAAGAGTCACTTATAAAATATACAGTTTGATAATTGTGATTGAGAAAGAGATTCTAACTTTAAAAATAAATAATACTCAATTATACTCTTTATTCATAATTATATTTTGCTAAAAAACTAATAATTTGCGACAAATGGGGTCATTATTGTAATATTTGTACAATGTAGGGGCTATTACACAAAAGTTGAGAATTCGGTGTCCAAATGGTATGAATATAAGAGGAAATTTGATTTTTTATGTTAATTTTTCAAAAAAAATTAAAAAATCTTGGAATTTGAAATTGTTCTGAAAAATCCTAAATTTAATTATAAAAATACAACTTTTAAAAGTATTTAAAAATATACCAATTTTTATTAATTGATGAGATATTTAAAGTAATTAGTTGAGTTACCTGAGATAACTTAAACAGTTACTTCAAGTAACTAATCCAGTTACTCTAAGTAACCTAATTGGTTACCTTGAATATTATTGAAAAATATCAAATTTTAAAAAAATGGTATTTTTCTAAATATTTTTGAAAAATATAATTTTCTAAAAAGTGATATTTTTTTAAATAAATCTAGAATTTTTCAAAAAAATCAGCCCATCTGAAATTTTTCAATTTTTGTTACTTTGAGTCTGAAATTTTGTAAGGGTCTGAATATAATTCAAAGCCATTACTATAATTAACCCATGTCATTTCCTTTTTTTTTGGTAGAATTTTCACACGTATTTCTGGTGATTGCTAAGGACATCTTTAATTTATAAAATTTGAATTTCTTGCTTTTATTTTTAGGGATGGAGTGAGCGATGAAGGTTCAGTCACGTCTTGAACATTGATCTGGATCAAATCATCATGAAGGTTAAAGTGAACCCTTTATTTTATGACCATGACCCTTATTGAATATTGACTTATTGTGCTATATTTCCTCGTTTTTCATCAAGTTCTCTTGCAAATCAGGCTTGCATAAATTACAAAAGCTTAAGTTTCAAATTGCTTCAATTTCTCTCTAATATTATTGTGTCCCGCTAATATAGCATTAAGCTTTTGAATCTTCCAGTCCTTAATTCCTGTACATGGTCTTTTCTGCAATGGCTAGGCATGCAATGTACTCCTATTGGTTGACCTGGCTAATGACAGTGTGCTGAGTCTCAAGTTTTCATTTTTCTCAATTACATTCAATGAACTGTTGTTTTTGACAGGCTTATCAAGATCAGCATCCAGGGGAGTTTAACATTACCAAGTTTACCGTGATCATGCGGTTCAGAAAAATCATCACATAATGCTATTTCAAGCTGGCGGTGCCACTGATAATGTACTGCCAGGTGTGTCACGCGCTTCAAAATCACTAGTCTAGATTAAGTTTCTATTTTCATTCATCCTTTGGCTGCTACAATTACAGGGAACTTGTAGACCAGTACACTATAAACATGTCTTTGGTTCGTGAGATTGGTTTCTCTGATCCTGATGACTAAAAAGCTAATCCACTCCCTATCTTACGTATAAACTTTTCACGATCTTTATTAACTTTATATGTTAATTTTTGTTCAGTATTCTTTCAGTTGACACTACTACCTCTTTTGTAAATAGATTATCAAAAGGAGCAAAACTGCAGTTTCATTAGATACTTTAATTTAAAGCTTTGAAGTTCCTTCTAATTGAAACATTTGGAAATTAATGTCATTTTCCAGTTGCTTCAATATGTTATGCCCACCTTGCCGGTTATCAAATGGGATAGTTTGCAAAGTTCGACTAGTTAGCCGAATTAATTACCCTCTTCAGGACAGAGGAGTACTACTTCATCAGGCCGGAGTACTACCCCCATTCCAGATTATCCCCCAAGTTATTACAGAACAAGGTTAAGGGATATACGTGGTAACGTGCATAGACAGGGGAAGTAATCTTTGATCATGCTGCATATTCTGGAGAGCTGACCTCCCACTAAAGCTTTTACCACACATACAACACATTTTGGAATGCTGTAAAGGCTTAAGCTTGTATTTTTAACTATGGGATTATCTACCGTAGCTTCGTTTCTTGGATGTATAACTATGGAAATTACCTCTATTTTTTCTTTTTTTTTTTTGTTTTTTTTTATTGGACAGAGTAACATTGAGGATTTCCTTTTATTCAAATCTCTAAAAAGAAAAATGCAGTCCTCTGGAAGAAACCATTTATGTCTGTCGAAGCGAGTGAACAAAATCAACTGCTCATGAAAACAGTTTCTTGAATTTGGAAAGAGAGAGGGAAATGGTGATGTATGTTCATGAAAAAATAAGCAGCTGCCCCGTTATTACTTCAGTTTGTCAAATAGTTTTGGCGCCACACATATGTCAAACACAAAACCAATAATCGAAATATTGTCCAGTGCAGTGCTTGTGCTTAATTCATCGCATTGGATCCTTTTAACACACGCCTGATATACTTCTTAGGAACAAATTTCATCATCGATCCGCCACTGTGAAGAGATTAAACAAGTAAAAAAACATGGCACAAACAAAATCTTTTGCTGATCTTATTGTAGATACTACGGTGTTATCTAATGTTGCTTGGACTTGTATTCTTCTTAATAAACATCAAATAAGCAGTTACAAAAGAGAGTCGGCCCCTAATAATTACCATTAGATATAAGCAATCAAATATTTTGCTCATAATGTCTCTTTAATTTGACTCCTTTTTTTTGGTAAAATCGTAGCTAATATAAAAATGGTATATATAAACTAGTATAACAATTATATATTCTTATATGTTCACTTAAATTCTCACTAATAACACTCATGATGTTTTATATAGTGGTGTCTTGATCAATTGACCTTGATAAACACATTCCATAAGAATAGGAATAGGAAGGACAGGAGTGACCAGTCAACATTCTATAGACAGCAACCATCTCACGATTCAATATGCATGTCTCGCAATGTAGATTATCCCGATCATCTTCATCGTACAGACACCATAAGCTCCGCTTTCGATCTTGAAATGGACAGCTTAAAAGCTTCGGACGTCGTACAGAATCTTTATTTTGAAGTCTCCATTTATAACAAGCTGATCTCTGTAATTTTCTGCGACATTCTAGCATTTGAAGACTTGTTTTAATATTGCTGAGGATTTTCCTGCCACGCTTTGTAAATTCATCTCCATCATGACAAAGTAGATCCATGATACCAAGAACGTACGAAGCTCCATGATGACCAGCACATGCGGCTCTCTTCAAAAGATCTAGACCGGACACATTTTCCAGATGGTAGGTGAAATATTTATGCTGTCAAAATAAATAAATTTATATTGTTAGAAGAATTGAACAGATATGCCAATTATCTCTGAAAAAATAAAAATCTAACTATTATATCAATGGAAAAATATTCGAGCATATTATTCTTGAGTAAACACACAAAAAAATCATGGATGGTGATAGAAAAAATTTATAATACGTACGTACCACTCCTTGATGATACAATGCCTCAAGGTTTCCACTCTCCATGCACCTATTGTAGAACGAAGATTCTTCTTTTGTCCAGTGAAGAATTTTAAATGCAAGTTCTTCCACCGATATTTGCCGGTAAATGTAGTCGTCATCAGCAACTTCGTAAAATAGCTTGCAACTGCACAAGTTATATTTATGTGTGTGTCAATAAATAGGAAAGCTACATTGATGTGTTTGCTTTACTTGTCTCAAATTTAGAGACAGTGACCACGCTTAATCTAAAAATATTTAGAATTCACACCCCTAAAATTCGAAAAAGAAAGAAAGAAAAAAAAATTTACAGACACCCTTTCCATGGCTCAAATTAACAAAAATTTCACTTTTGACCACCAAGTTTTCATTATTAATTGTGAACTACTTTTATTAAACGAATAATTAATTACATGACGCAAGTTCCATTGATTTTTCTTCAAACAAAATTAAGCCAAGGGTGTTAACGTAATTATATATATTTCAAGAAGTCATTCTTATTTGACAAAAAATACAAGGTACTTGCCCCAGTATATAATTTTCCCTTTTAATAAATAAATTAACGAGTAGAATCTCAATCATAACGCCGTTAAATTACCTTGACTTGGTTTTGAAGAAATCAGTCATGGACGAGGCAGCAAGACGAGCCAATATTTCGACGACCATCTCACTTGGAATCGAGTAAATCGTATTAGAAGGAGTATCCAAAACCTTTCGCACTTTGCTTCTTCTCCCCATTGTGTTCGAAAGACACCATGATCTTCTTCTTCTTTTGGCTCTGGTCTTTATTTTTGCGGTTCTTTGAGTTGGAGGCATTTGAAAAATATTGTGAGGTGAAGACAAAGTAGAATTTTAGATGCTGGATAAAAAAAGACAAACAAATAATTAAGAAAGAAAGAAAACTTATGTATCAAGCTAGCAGGAACGTAAAAAAAGGGGGTGCACAGATTTGCAAAACGTTGTTATATACGTATATCTATATTATGCATGTGTTTATTCCAAACCTATAATTAGTTTGTGACCTTCCAAAACAAAAATTAGTTTGTGAAGAAAATAATGCTTATATAGCTTTTGTTCTATGTGATCGTAGAAACTTTTAAAATATCAACATACTAAGGTTGTTTTAAAATATCAACATACTATTGTTGTTGTGAGTGCTTTTTTTTTTTTTTTTTGGTTGAAACTATTTTGAGCATAATTGTAATACTTTGCTTGAAGAATATATTCTCCAGCTAATATTGATGGACAACTTATAAGCAAATTGCTTGGCAACAATAATTTTTTGGGGTTTTGAGGTAATTAGAAACGTAAAAAGAATGGAGTAGTTTCCATGTATAATTCATCGTTCTCTCAGTCGGTAATTTCCTTCTAGGACTCGGTCTTTATTCCTGATCAACTTGAAACAAAATACAATTTGAAGAAAGTCAATGGATAGACATAACAACAAGCTTATAAAGGGGAAACTATACCATAAAATAAAAATAAAATAATAATAATAATAATACTGTTTTTGACCAATTTTGCAAAAGGCATCTTTAATCCATATAAGGAAACCGTAGAATTACATTACCTAGCTACCTATCATATCCCCGACTTTGAGTCATTTGATCTTTGAAAAACAAAAATAATGAAAAGACGAAAGCACCCTTAATAAATAGTTCACAGTTTGAATCTCTTGTCGAACACCTTGAAACTTAGTCATAAACTATTCTAAAGCATACCAATAACATTTAAACAAATAAATTATATTTTAGAATGTGACAAAATTTAATAATTTTTTTTTGATGGAAATAAAATTTTATAATTAATTATTATCTAAAATATTAAATCGTAAAATAATGTGATAATTTTTATAATTAATTATTAACTAAAATATTAAATCATAAAATAATGTGATAATTATACGAGACCATTAAGAAAGTACGATGTATCAAAATTACATGGACAAAAATAAAACTGAAATTTCAAAACAAGTATCAATATTCTTATTAGGATTCTAAAAACTGAAGAAGATACATGGCAAGCTCTCATTAGCTATCTAAAATTTGCCACTACCTCCACTTAGAGGTTGACACTCTGTGAGGACAATCTAAAACCCTCTCTCTCTCTGCTATTTCACTCTTTCTTTGTTTTAGCCCATTATCCGAAGCTTTCTCTTGTACAAAGAATAATATACTGTCTCTTTCTAGATTTATCTCCAACTGAAACCAATATCTTCTTCACTTTATTTTATTCAAATCGATTAAATATTCCACCGTTTCTTTCTATTCTAGTATTCCTAGACAAAATCCACTTCCTAAATATAAACTATTAATTATCTTCCTTTCTTTTGAAATCTGTAGCCTAGAATTTTATATTCTATCCCTAATTCCCCGTGCGTATGTATACATATATATATTTATATGTCTACATTATATTAAATTATATTATTAAATTATTATTATAATATTACTGTATCATGATAATATAGATTTTAGAATACTAACCCCTAGCTCGATTATTTTCTTTTATTTTTTTTGTTCTAATTATTTATAGGTGCTAACAAATTATACCGTGTTAACATAATTTCTAACATTTAACACGTAATTTTTAATATTTAAATTCTGTATTTTAAATATTTATAACTTTATGAGGATAAATTATTTATTAAGACGAGTTATGTAAATATGACCACTTTTATGCAAATTCTATGTTAAATTCAATAATTTATATTTCTGTCATTTAATTTTACTATACTAATTTATCACAATCCTAATTATTTGACACGTCCTATATTATGGCCAACAAGTTTATTATTCATAATTGATTATTATTTCTCTAATTAATGTTTTTGCAGAACAGGCACTTCCGAGCAAATGTTACCAATATTGATGTAACAGGCACTTCCGAGCAAATGTTACCAATATTGATGTACATCTTGAAGCCATTGAGATGCTTGAGAAACTTGATTTTCTTTTCTTACCAAAGCTTGAAGATCATGTAGATGATCGGGAAAAATATAGAGAGAAATCTTAAGAACAAAGTATGCCCAAAAATTTTTGAGGGGTACATTTTTGTCCAAAATTGTCTAAAAGCGTAAAGTTTTAGAGATTTTTTAATTTGAGCACAGTGGTTAAACCAGGGGCCGGTATTTTGGAGCATATTTAATACAATTTCCCGTGACAATTTAGCTTCTAAGTTCAGTCATCTTCATTATTTTACTCCAATCCTTTTAGCTCAAATAGGAAAAATATTGTTAATCAAAGCATAAATCAATAGATTTTTGCTTGAACAACCGGAACTATAATTTTTATTCAAAATGGGAAGGACTAAACAAAACATGCATGAGTTTGTATGTCCCTCAGTTGTTAATGGGGTAATTAGATAACCAAGATAATAGTGTTTTGAGATAAAAATAACTTTTTTTAGGAGCATTTTTCAAAATAATTTTTTTTAGGACAATATTGTGACTTGTAAGAACTTTGTGGTGAGATAAATAAATGGGTTTCCAAACTTACTCTTGTTAGTAATATTTTTATAAAATCTCACCCAAAAGATTTCCCTTATTCAATACTATCACGACCAGAGGCCAGGGTCAGTGTCAGAATATGTGTTTTTTAGAATAAAAATACTGAAAAATATTTTAAAAATAATTGAAAAATGCTTTGGGAACTCTAATTTTTAAAACTAGTATCGATAAAATATTTAATTAAAAATAAAACTCCACAGATATGCGTCGCGCATTAAATATAGATCTTAAATAAAATTAGATATTTAATAGTCATACATCGCAAAATATCTCACACCCAAATACTGACTTAGAAAATACAAACCATGTCCAAATCCTACAATTTATTTTATTAAGTTATAATGAAACCTAAATTCCTACTCATTTCTAAATATTTCACAAATCTCGTAGGAATTTATCAAAATATAAATAAACTAGTAAGTCTGTAATGTCTCAATCTAATTCTCCTAGTCCAAATCACACTGAGTGCCGCATGAGAGGAAGAAAGAGGGCCTAATAGAGAATTGACTTTTATGTTTTCATACATAAAAAATATACTCACGTCGAAAGTTCTGCGTGGTTAGTAGTCCGTTTAAAAGCAGTTCACAAAATCTAAATAGAAATCATACTCTAATAGTTCAAATATTCTAAATTATTATAAAAGTCTATCAAAACCAGTACATATCTATTCAAGCCAATATATAACCCTGTATATAATTATTATGTTTGAAATATCCGAGTAGGTCACCCGTAAGTCTGAGCCACCTAAAGAGGTGACTGTAAGTCTGAGTACCCAATGTTAGGTACTGTAATTTTGACGGCGGCGTAAGTATATGAATGCACACAAATATTATATGAATGACAGAATAAGGATATGCACTATTTCCATAAAATCACAAAATAACCATGCAATATTCTTTAATTAAATAACATTTAGTCCTCAAAACTGAGTTCTTAAATAATTTTTGGATTTTCTAAAAGTTTTAGCTTTAAAACTGCCATTTTTGATCAAAACTCAAAAATCTAATTCTCTGCAGAAAACAGTTCAAAACTATATATATGACACGCTAACTAGTGTGACGTGTCTTCCAGGCAATTTATATCTCAAATCAGGTCAAAAATAGATATAAATATAATTTTTAGAAATTAAATTAAGAAATTCTATATTTATTAAAAATATGTAAATTTATGAATTTAATTAATTTTAGAATCAAATAATCGAATCTATACCTTAATCGAGTGTCTAATTAGTGTTATGGGGCAATGGAGAAAGTTTAGTGTCATTTGGGTGTCATTTTCGAATCTTTGATCTATAGGTTTGAAAATTTGATTTTCAATCGGAGCTTCAAATCGTGAAACAGATACCATCACTGAATTCAGAGTACCTAAAATAGCTAGGTTAGACATATAACTTATTCAATTTGGGTTTGGCCTCACGACATGCAAATCAAGGCATGACTGAGCCGTCTAATTCCATTTTTTGTGCTTGTTTCAAAACATAGTAAATATATATATATATTTTATTTTCACCAATTTCAATATAGATTCCAAAAAATGATATTAGTTTTATAATCTAACGGTCCGATCAAAAATTTAATTCTGAAACTATTTATATATAAAATAGTCTAACGAAATTCAAATCAAACGGAGCAAAATTGTGCTACGAAACACTTATTACGAGATTGTCTATGAGGATAAGAGTTCACGACACCTGATTTCATGGAGAATGGTTGTCAAATCGATGCCGATGAGCATTTAGATTTGCGGTGTTTTTCACCGTTTTTCGGCAATTGTGAGCTTCGACGGGGCTAAGACTAGTGGCAGAAGGTTCGTTCGATAGCGGGGTGTCGAGGCCGATTGGCAGCACGACTCAACGGCAACGGGAGATGGCTCAATAGAGCTTCATCGGATTTTGGCGTTTTGGGATGGTCTCAGGGGCTTGTTCGAAAAAGAAGAAGAAAGTGGAAGGAATTAAGGGCAATTTCCAAAACTGTAGCACCACGTGTCAGTTTCTGGTTAATTAGGCACTATTTTACTTATTTACACTTGGTCCCAACTTTTGAATCTTTTTTCAAATTCACCCTTAAATAATTATATTTTAGCTCAAATTTTCAAACTNCACTAAATTCAGAGCACCCAAAAATGCTAGCTTAGAAATAAAATTTCACTATTTTCAATGTAGATTCTAAAAATGATATTAGTTTTACAATCTAATGGTCCGATCAAAAATTTAATTCTGAAACTATTTGTATATAAAATAGTCTAACGAAATTCAAATCAAACAGAACAAAATTGTGCTATGAAACACTTATTACGAGATTTTCTATGAGGATAAGAGTTCATGACACCTGATTTCACGGAGAATGGTTGTCAAATCGATGCCGATGAGCATTTAGATTTGTAGCGTTTTTCACCGTTTTTCGGCAATTGTGAGCTTCGACGGGGCTAAGACCAATGGCAGAAGGTTCGTTCGATAGCGGGGTGTCGAGGCCGATTGGCAGCATGACTCAACGGCAACGGGAGATGGTTCAATAGAGCTTCATCGGATTTTGGCGTTTTGGGATGGTCTCAGGGGCTTGTTCGAAAAAGAAGAAGAAAGTGGAAGGAATTAAGGGAAATTTCGAAAACTGTAGCACCGCGTGTCAGTTTCTGGTTAATTGGGCACTATTTTACTTATTTACACTTGGTCCCAACTTTTGAATCTTTTTTCAAATTCACCCTTAAATAATTATATTTTAGCTCAAATTTTCAAACTTTCTTCACTTTTTTACCCGAATGACTCTAGGTCAAAATTTCGTCCAAATTCATTTTTTTTTTGAAAACTTTGGGTCAAAAGATCATAATACCCTTACTAAAATTAAAGGGTTTTACATCATTCTCTCCTTTAAAGAATTCCATCCTAAAATTCAAGTACAAAGCATAAATTCAAAGAACAACCTCAAGTTGAAAATTAAACAAGTCAAAGAATTTCTCATACATCTTTGTCTTAAGTTCCTAAGTGACTTCTTCTTCCTTATGATGATTCCAAAGGACTTTTACAAGTGAATTTTCTCTGTTATGAAGCACTTTGAGTTCTCTTCCTAGTATTCGAATTGGTTGTTCTTCATAAGTGACATCATCTTGAATTGGTATCTTTATATGATGAATCACATGAGATGGGTCAGAAACATATTTTCTCAGCATTAAAATATGAAAGACATTGTTCACATGACTCGGTTGTGGCAGTAAGTCCAATCGGTGTACTACTGACCTAATTCTTCTAGTAATCACAAATGGCCCAATATACTTTTGAGCTAACTTTCTTTTAACTCTAAATCTAGTTACTTTGTACCTTGGCTTGACCTTAAATATACTTGATCACCAACATCAAACTCTACTTCTTGTCTTGAGGGATCTGCATAGCTCTTTTGACAACTCTGAATAACCTTAAGTCTTTCTCTAATCATATTGATCTTCTCAGTAGTCTCTTATATTAATTCTAGCCCAAGAGTAACTCCTCTATGTTAGCCTAACATAAGGATGACACGCATGGTCTTCTATATAATACCTCGCATAGAGCCATACATAAACTGCTTTGATAGCTATTATTATAAACAAATTCCACGAATGAAAAGTGATCATCCCAGCTTCCACTAAAGTCTAGTATATATGAGTGAAGCATATCCTCTAGAATTTGAATTGTTTTCTCAGATTGGCCATCTACTTATGGGTGATGAGCTCTATAGAGATTCAGTTCTATTCCCTATGCTTTCTGCAAAGCTTTGTAAAACTTGAACATAAATCTTAGATCTCTATCAGAAACTATGTTGGAAGGTACTTCATGCATATGAATAATATGATCCATATAAAGACGACTGAGTTTGTTGAGAGAAAGGTCAATCTGAATCGGTATAAAGTAGGTAGTTTTAGTCATTCGATCAATAATTATCTAAACTATATCATTGTTCCTTTGAGTCTTTGGCAATCCCGTCACAAAGTCTATAGTAATCTCATCCCATTTCCATTCTAGAATAGGCAATGGCTGAAGTGATCTAGCTGGTCTTTGATGTTCTATTTTGACTTACTGACATGTCATACATTTAGTCACAAAAGTAGCTATGTCATGTTTCATGTCTTTCCACCAATACTACTTCTTTAAATCATGGTATATCCTAATACTACCGGGATGTATTACAAACTTGGATTTGTGAGCTTCAGTCAAGATAGTCTCTCGAAGGAATAGATTATTAGCCACTGCTAACTTTCCATTGAAAAGTGTCAATTCTTCCCTATTAGTACTCTAACTATCTACTTGCTCACCATTTTGGAGTTGATTCTAGATTTTTCTCAATTCTTGATCTTGCCACTGACTCTGTTGAACTATCTAAAGTAGTGAATGAGTAGCTACTACATTGCTAATGCAAGCAATATCATTTTTCTCGAAATACTCCAAATTATACTCACTAATAGTAACTGAATTTTTTGCACCGTTCAAGTATCGAAGAAGCAAACGTACTACTAAATTTACAACTCAAAGTATTGGTTGGAATATGCAACTACAAAATCACATACTTCTGTACAAGTGCACAAGGTTACAAGTAATATAGATATAGAAATAGAGTGTCGAAACCATGACAATTGATTTCTAATTCAATGCTAAGTATTAAAATTATCTCAATTCTTACTTTATCCAAACAACCGAAATAAAGATTTTTAATAAATAAAAAAGTAACTAAACTAACATGCAAAATGAATAAAAGATAAACAATAAGAAAAATGTCTAGGTTTACTAATTCCCCAACCATTCTCTTGTCATGTTATTTCACAATTTCTCTCGTAAATTAATCAATCCTCTAGAGTTATCAACTAAGAATTTAAATGTATTCAAAAACTCTTTTCCAAGATATAAGTAAAAATACTTAGACAAGCTAATAGGTTACTCCCAACATAAATTGACTAGATTCATTATGTTTTGTAATTCTCAAGGAGGTTACACAAGTCACATAGGTATATTCCTATCCTATGCAAACTTACCCAAAACTAGGTAATCTCATGTTGTTTCCCTAAATCCAAATTTCTAATCCCTTTCTAAGTTTATAGAAATTTCACTCAATAATCTATTTAGTGATCAATTAAGTAAAAGTAATAAGCATATGATAAAACAAATAACTCAACAATAGATTTGGTTAATGAAAGAAGAAAAATAAACAAACACAAGATACTAGGTTAGTTCACACAGAAAAACTAGACAAAGAAATATTTAGTTTATAATATTAATTGAGAAAAATAACATTATAATCTTATGAATTCAAGAAATATAAAATCAAAGAAAGAAAAATTATAGAGCTCCCTCTTAGAAAAGCTTGAAGGTGTTCATGGAGGTTGTCAAGTTTCTCCTCTAAGTTTGGCTCTTACTCCCTTGAATCCTCTCTCTAAGATTTGGTCTCAACTATACTACTCTCTAAAACTCATAAGAAAAAAAAGAAAAAAAAAACTAAGAACAAATTATGATGTTGATGTTGATAAAGAAATCAAGAAATAGATTGGTTGGAGCATATATTGATATTCTTTTTCCTCATCTTCCTCTCTTTATATGGCTACCACTCCCTTTCTCTCTATCTCAGCATGCCTCTTTCAATCTTAGAGATAGGATTTTAATAAGGTGACTCATGCAAATCTAAGGCAAGTTGAATTTGGACTCTTAAATCGTTAAAAAATTGATCTCGACCGTCTTGACTCAGGATGCAGTTGGTGGTGCCGCGGTGCTATTTTTGGTACTGCGGTGCTAAAACTTCCCAAGAGTTGATACTGTGGCACCACTTTTTGGCATTGCAGTGCTACTTTTCTAGTGTTTTGGTGCCTTGGCTTCCCAGGTACGCCATTTCTTTGTTTGAACTCTAATTTGCATTATTTTCATTGCATTACGACCATATCGGATTTAACTTCGATCTAATAGTTTGAAAAATCCTATTTAGGAGGCACGATTTCACAACATTTTGCATCAAACACATTTGTTTAATTCTTCTATCAATATAAATAAACAAAACATTAAAATAACAAAAAAAAAATAAAAAAAAAGTTAATTAAAATAAGAACATAGAAAAATTTAAGGCATAATAGAACTAAATAACTCTAATTTTATGGATTTAACATACCTACAAACTTAAGATTTTGCTAGTCCTCAAGTAAAAGAAAAAGAAAAACACATAAAAATACACAAGAGATATTGTATCGATATTGATGATTTCCAATTAGTTCCTCAATACTTAGATAATAACATAACTGAAAGAAAAGTACAAATATTGGCTTGATATTAAGAATAGCTCAAGAACATATCCCATCTCAGATCGAATTTCATATTTTTGTATGTGTAAATACCTTTCTCTTATAATTGTGTGAAATTCGGATAAGTTTATGTAAATATATATTAAGCACAAAATCTCAAAGAAAACAATCAAGTTCCATAAGTTTGTTTTTCAAATTCATCTCCACTAATGTAGATAAACATAATATCAAGAATCAAAAGGTTTTTATTAAGGTTGTAATATAGGCTTAGGTGAAGGTTTGATATTCTGGATAAAATAAGCTTAAATCAACCTTAAGCATATTAACTCTAGGACTTATGTAGAGCTATTTTTTCACATACTAAGTAACACACCAATAAAATCAAAATTTCTTTTTCTTCCATCAAGATATAGCCAAACACTTATTCTTTTTTTTTTCCCCCTTTTCTTTTTGTTATTGTTGAGTTGCACACCTCAAAACCTATTTTCTTTCATGAACAAATGTGTAACTCTCTTTTTTTTTTTGTTTGTTTTATTCTTTTTTTTTTTTTTCAGTATCACTTTTCACAATAGCATAGCATAGCTCAAAATGATTCAATAAGAATAATCAATATACTCAAGGGGTAAAAGTTGAATGATATTATTTTAAGTTAGCTAATATGTGTGTAGTTAAAAAAAAAAGACTTTATAAAGCTCAAAATAGGTGTACTAGGGATAGAATGTATCAACAGTTAGCTTGAAAGGCTCAAACGGTCCAAAGATTGCCTAAATCATTTCCTAAGTAAAATGTTATCTAGGATTTTGTCTTGATAGATTATCAAGCAAATTCTAGCACTTGTGAGATAACAAAATGTCATATTCATATAAACATTCTCTAGATTCACACACAAATCAAAGATCAAAGCATTGTACTTAACATAGATTTTCATACTTAAAATGGAACTAACACTAGAATTATCCGTAAGACTAAGCCAATATCTATATTTTTCAACAAGTTATGCACAAATTTACCCAAGGTTTTTATCATTAGAACTAAGTAATTACTAAATAAAGCACAAAATATCTTTATTTATTCAAACATACAATCACAAATTAGGAAAATAAACACATAACAACAAATAAACAAATACAATAACCAAAAGTACAATCCACGGTTTATTCCCTCCCCCAAACTTAGCATGCAAAATAGAAAATTAAAGAATAAAAGAATGAGTTTAGGGATACTCCTCTAGTTGGCACATAGCCATGAAGCTTGATCTCTTTGAAGTGGCAGTAACTCATTGGATTGCACAAAACATGAACATGGAAAATAACACACAAACAAGAAAAAGTTAACACTTGGGTTGCTTCCCAAGAAGTGTTTGAGTTATCTTCTTTGACTTGACTCAAGTAAATGCTCATTAAAGAGTGGTTGTCACCCATAAACTATGGCATATATCACCACAAATAGGTGTTTCATGCAATGGCCCTCGAGCATAGCCGAGTATAGACAATAATTGCTTATCATTCCAAAATGGCTTAATTTTAAATGATCAGCTTCAAAGGAAAATTTTACCTTCAGTTCAAGCATGTAGAGAGTGTAGTATTGAGATGGTGGCTCTAATGGCAAACAAAAATCTATTGGTAGTATGCTTGTGTAGACCAATGATACGGCTAAATCATTGGTCTCTTGGACTTCCTCAACTACCAATATGTCTTGTGGCTCTTCTTCTTCAAGTTCTCTTAAAAACTCTTCAAAATAAAAACATTCCTAATCAAACTTTGCCATGTCCTCCATCATTTGATAGGCTTCACCTTCGGGCCTCTCTTCACAAATTGGGAAGCCATATCTATCTTCAACCCAGCTACTACCTGTAGGATTCAAACCCTTTATAAACACTTAGAGTTGGTACCACTTGGGTAAGTCGTGGTCGGGTTCTCTACTAAGCCTTATCTTGAATCTTTCCCAAGCTATGTATAAGGACTCCAAACCATATTGGGAAAATGTTATGAGGTTTTGGTGAAATCTTATCTAAGCAAGCATCATGAACCTTACAAACAAAATGAAAAAAAAATCAAAAATGAAAAGTTTGAAATAAAATTGGAGTTGATTGGTATTAATATTAACAAAGAAATAGTATTTTAATCCTCGACAACGACGCCAAAAACTTGTTGGATAGAATGTACAACTATAAAATCACACTCCTGTGCAAGTGCATACGGTTACAAGTAATATAGGAATGGAAGTACAGTATCGAATCCACGAGGATTGATTTCTAATTCAATGCTAAGTATTAAAATTATCTCAATTCTAACTTTATCCAAATAACTAAAATATAAATTTTTAAGAAATAAAACAAAGTAACTAAACTAGTATGAAGAATGAATAAAAGATAAACAATAAAAAAAATTTCTAGGAGTACTAATTCCCCGACCGTTCACTTATCATGTTATTTCACAATTTCTCTCTTAAATTAATCAACTCTCTAAAGTTATCAACTGAAAATTCAAATATATTGACAAACTCATTTTCAAGACATAAGTGAAAATACTTAGACAAATTAATATGTTACTCCTAATATAAACTGACTAGATTTATTATGTTTTGTAATTCTCAAGGAGGTTGCATAAGTCACATAGGTATATTCCTATTCTATCCAAACTTACCCAAAATTAGGTAATCTTATGTTGTTTCACCTAAGTCCAAATTTCTAATTCTCTTTCCAAATCCATAGAAATTTCACTCAACATTCTATTTAGTGATTAATTAAATAGAAGCAATAAACATAAGATAAAATAAATAACTCATCGGTGGATTTAGTTAAACCGTCCATATTCACTGGGTTTGTCTCAAGATTTTTCAATTTTCTACCACGCATTCTAAGTTTTCTAATCCATTGGAAATATGTCAGCCAATGGCATAGTCAACCAAATGTACATCAAGAATGACTATTTAAAAAGGTAGAACTTGACTTTCCCTCTTCCCAAGTGACCATAGAGATTATAAAAGCCATCGATGCATCTTGAAAAATACGCAAGAATTTGAAAATAAAAATTCGCGAATAGACGAGCAACATCAATTCCTAGTGAATTGCACACTTGGATACTCCAAATAAAAGATGAAACCATCCAAGGGAAAATCTGATTTAATAAATTAAAATGTGAACCTCAAATTTGGTTTTCATAAAAAGTTTGTCTCTGCTAACAATCAACTTGGGAAATTTTCTCAACTCTGTTCTTACAAAATCATAAATCATAACCAAACAAGATAGTCACGGTCACGGTTTATCCATGAACCAAATACGATATATGTATGTACTTTAAATTTTATATATGTACTTTAAATTTTATATCCAAAGAATACTGAGAATAAAAAAATTGAAAGATAAAATATTTAAAGTTATGAAATACTAATGGACTGTCTCCCTCCAAACCCAAATGAGAAAATGTTTTTAGAACAAAAAGGAAACAAAACACATAAGCAAATGTGATCAACAGTCTGTCCCTCCATTTAAAAACTTTTCTTACCTTTTCTTTCATATTCCTAGCTACCAAACAGATTCAATTTGATCCAAAATTTGCATTTTAATCTATGATGTTCAAACAAGAATATCGTTATAATATCTAATGAAAGAAAAGAAGGAAAAGTATAGCGAGATCGATTAAAGGCGTTTTCTAGAAAAGAAAAAGAAGAGTGAAAACAAGACAACGAGTTCTTTCGGCCAAACAAGACATATATATGGGTCGAAGGTGACGAATGGATGAGCGCATACCTTTGCAATGTGGTTGAAAGTGAGTCACGCGGCTTGAAACTAAACACACTTTCAGGGTGGCAACCATGTTCATTGAGAGAAAGTGCAGCAAGCAAAGAACAAAACGACAAAGAAGACCAAATTCTAACAATGTCTTTTAGAGGGATTTGGGGCCAATCAGACAAGTAATAATTGTACTACAAAAGAGAAAATGACATGATAAAGACTAATTTGGGCCAAGATGACTTTTTTGTGCATTTGTTTGAAATGACATTTTTAGCAATATCAATGACATTTTGACCTATAATCAAGAAATTTTTGACTATTAAAAAATAATTATTTAAGAATTTTTTATGGTCAAAATAATCTTGATTATAAATCAAGAAGTTCTTGACACTTTTAAAAATGTTATTTTTAAAAAAATACATAAAAAAAATCATTTTGGCCCAAGTTAATCTTACCCATGTCATTTTCCCTAAGACAAAATGGTATTAAAGTTATTATACTTGGCTTGAGCTTGGAAGTCCATTTGCATTATAAAGTCCAAACTATATGGAAGTTATAAATTGAATGGGATCACAACTTCTTAGTAGAAAATCATAGTAAATTCTTGTTCTCCTCTATAATGACATCAATTTCGTATATTCACGTGCTTAAAATTGTGCACGGTTGAATAAAAAATTAAAGCTCAAATATTGCACTATTGGAATTGAAAAAAGAAAGGTAAAAGTATGAGTCCCACACTAGTGGGATAAGCTTATTCCTTGTTGTTCATATAGGGACTGTTTTGTA
Organism: Parasponia andersonii; assembly: GCA_002914805.1. NCBI lineage: Eukaryota > Viridiplantae > Streptophyta > Magnoliopsida > Rosales > Cannabaceae > Trema > Trema andersonii. The sequence goes on along the minus strand of JXTB01000864.1, from coordinate 60,450 downwards.
ATGGTGGAAAGAATAACTATCATAAATACTATCTTAAACGTATGCAAGGGGTACAAATCTTAGAGGCTTAGACTGAGTTTGCATGGACTCAAAAATTAGACCCTTATAAGTCCAATACTTTGATGGCCCAATTATTATTATTATTATTTTTAATTCGTCTTCTATAGACGTTAGTAGTTTTAATTCAGCATCTATAGTTAGTTACTACACCATGCTCTTAAGGAATGCTTAATTTTAATCTTGAAGTTGCCAAACATTAGTTGGCCAGTGTTTTTGGCTTTTAATAGCCATGTGGAGTTTCCAAAAAACTGCTAAGCATTAGTTGGCCGAGCATTTTTAGCTATGTAATAGTTATGTTTGGTTTTATGAGCATTATTCTCATTAAAAGCAAAAGTGCGTAACCTCTCATTCTAATAGCTATAAAAGAAAAGCTCCTCCTCCTCATTTTACATGCCAGCTATGTTTAGCTTTATGAGCATTATTCCTTTTGAAAGAAAAAAGTGTGTAGCCTCTCATTCCATTGGTTATAAAAGTAGAGGAGCTCCTCATTCTACACACAAAATCAGAAGCTTTTCTCTGTAATGTTCTCTCTCAATTTCTCTAGTTTTCTTTCTAGATCAAAATTTCTCTAGTTTTCTCTCTAATTCTTCCTGCTGTCTAGAGTTCATACCTAGAGTTCTAAGAGTGTTAAATTTCGCAGCAAGCCAATTTACTTGAGTAGAAATCCAGTGCTAGCCTTGCTGCTCTACGTCATTATATCATGGGAGATTGATGCCATTATAGTCTCGAAGCACTTTGGTGTGAAGCAAGTGAATCAGTTTTAAAGAAATTGTGTGATACATAGGCCTCTATTATTAATATAGTTTGGTTTTATAGGATTTCTAAAGAGCAGTTGAAATTCCTTTGAAATTTGGAGCAAATTTTTAGAAACTTTAAATTTGTCTTAAAGTATATTATAAACGTTTATATAATTGTTTAACCTTAATAACCTTTGGTCGTACAAAACAGAATCACTACTTGAATGTTCACCTATATATATATATACAATTAATGAACCGTCCTGACCACAAACCTATTTCGAAAATATAAAATAAAAATAAGAAATCCTATTTTAAAACGAAAGATATTAGTAAAAAAATAGAAAAATAACCACCGAATAATCGTTGAAATGAAAAATATTGATAAAAATAAACAAAATAACCACCCACTAATCGTTGTGCACAGCCAACGTACTTTCTTTTTGGAAAATAGAAAAAATGATCTGTTCTCAGTACCAAGTTCGATCAAAATTGAAAATATTTGACGTAGTTGATCAGTACAAATACAAAAAAGAATTCACTTTTAGTATTGAGTTCGGCCATAGTCGACTTTTCTTGAAAGGGTCAAGCTCATCCTTAATCTAATATAAATACTCTCTCATGGGCTTTTTAGCTAAAGGACCGCATTTTGGATCACTATTTGAAAATGGTCATTTTTCGAACATTCTTTAAAAAAAAGTTGAATGCTAAAATGGACATTTTTCATATTAAATAGATCAAAATATATTCATTTATTTTGTATAAATTGATTTAATTTTCTAAAAAAATTTATTTATTTGCATAAAATGATTTATTGTTTTAAAAATAGAACAACTACAAAACGACCATTTATCAAAATGAAATTATAAAACTGCCATTTATTAAATATGTGTAAACAATGGCCTTTTTTTTTTTTTTTTTACAAAGAACTGAAAAAAAAAACGGATATTTCTTATAAATACTCTCTCATCATATATCACGTGCAATTTTGGTTCATTTTGAAATTTAGAAACTTAAGTGTATGATCAATTTCTTCGGTGCAAATCTTGAAAGGAAGTTATCTTTTGACTCACTAAAATTTGAAGATTTGTGAGTTATAATTTGTCATATTTTCCGTCATAAGCTTTAAAATAGGGTAAGATGCCAATTGGAGTTAGCTCAGTTGGTCCAAGTCTTGAGGGATGTGTGTGTGAGTTTGGGGGGTCAAGGGTTCAAACTTTAGTAGGGTGTGTGTGTTATTTTCCTTTAAATTTATAGTAAATGGTGGTCATTAGTTAAGCCCCACTTCTTAAAAAAAAATAGGGTAAGATAGTGTCTCTATGGTTTTTTTTTTCCATTCTTTTAAGTAAAAAAAAAAAAGAAAATCCCTAATTAGCGATTAATCTGCTATTATAAATCCAAAAAACATAAATAAATAAAAAATTGGAGATGAGCAACATAGGAAGGGGATTCCACCAAAACATATATCCATCAGGAAGGGGATTCCACCAAAACATATATCCATCAGGTTTTTTTTTTTTTTTTCCGAAAAGAAAAAAAGAAACACTTGCACAACTTGCTAGCAAGTGTGTGGGCTACAACATTTCCATGACGAGAAATATGTGAGCAAGAGTCATCAATTATAAAATAGATTAGTGAATGATTTTCAAAATTAATTGGACTAAGAGTGAGCCACTTGTCACTAGTCTTCATAGTTTGCATGGCACTGACAAATTATTCAGAATAATGTAGATTTGAAAGATGTTCAACACGGCATATATTAACGATTTCCTGAATATCCAAGCACTTGGATGTAAAAGAGTCGAAGCTGCCAACAAGTTTCTTAAGACATGGCTCCTTGTACAAACTCATTCGAGTTCCCAATAGTTAATGCTGAGCCAGGTTACTAGTGTTTTATCACGATTTCCAAATTTGTAGAAATTAAATGTAGTAAGTAAAATTGCAAATCAGATAAAGAGATACACAAGATTTTATCGTGGTTCAGGATAATTTAAATCTACATTCATTAGACCTAATCTAATTAGTAATAATCCACTGGAAGCAAAAAGAAACTAAAAATGAGGTCTTATACAATAAATCTAGACACTACTAATTTCCAAAATTTTGCTTATTTCTCTCCGAAAGTGTCAAAATTGGTAGTAATTTCACTATAACTAACTAGTTTTGTGATTTTTTAAATAAATTTTTTTATTTCAGAAGTTTATTAAAGGGATTATTTTTCCTGATTTTTGGTAATTCCTCTTTTGAAAGTGTCGAAATTGGCAATAATTTCACTATAACTAACTAGTTTTGTGATTGTTTTTTATTTTATTTTTTATTTTTTTGCCTATTTTAATTTTTGAATATTTGTGCTAAGGCATTAGATTCCAGATTTTTATTAATTTAGGTATTGATTGTATCCAATTTGGTAGACATTTCAGTAAAAATAACTAGTTTGGAGAGTTTTTAATAATTCTTTTAAGGGATTTTATTCAAAATTTTATGTAATATAGTTTTATCAATTAATATATATAACTGTTTATATGTACATATAGGTGAGAATTGGGTTCATCATTACTTCAAGTTTGATTGTTTGTACAAGTTTTGGAAGCTATTAGAGGTAAAAGTTCTGGAAATTTTTTTGAGTTTATATACATGTGTATTTTCTTTGTATATTTCTTGTTATCTTATTCAAGGTTCATTTTTTGTGTTATTTTCAATATGACAGAGGATTTGTTTCAATCTTTGATAATTATTTTTATTTTCCTTTATTCTAGTTTAAGATTGGTATAGATTATATGTTGAAGATTGTTATTGATCACTAGTTCAACTACGTTGAAGATTCTTGCAATTAGTTGAGGTATGTTTCCAATCTAAGTTTCATAAAGTACATAACAGATGTATATGCATTTATTTTATAGTTTGAAAAATCTAATGTAGAGGAGATTAAGTTATGGGAAATCGTGTGCTATGGCGATATAAGAATGATATAATTGTGTATAATATTTTGCATTGATGTTGATATTATTTTGAGTGTTTATTGTGCAATCGAAATTTGGTCAAATTTATATAAATACGGGAGACTCTGGCCAATTTTTTTTAACTTCTTAATATTATTAGAATTTGTAATATATATTATTTTTTTTATTGGAATGGATAGAAAGTGGATCTCGGTATATAGATTATTGATTGAATAAAGGAATGGGGTTGAGAACTTTTTGGACTTTATTATGGAGAATGCCAAAGATCATAATGCCACTATGTGCTTATGTCGTAAGTAGGGAAATTTTAATAAGTTAAATATTAAGAAGATAAAAGAGTATTAGGTTTTTATGAATTTGATAAAATTTATAAGCAATGGATTTGGTAAGACGAAGAGATACAAAGTAGCTCATTTTTTGGGAGAAAAAGTGTTTTTGGGAGAAAAAGTGTTAGAGAGTAAGATGACTTTGAGGAGGATCTTTTTCAAATAATTGATGATGCACAAAATAAAGCAAACTTAGATCCAATAAAGTTTAAGGAACTACTTAATGATGCTGAAAAACCTATTTACTTGAGTTGTACAAGATTCACAAAGTTATCTGCTCTACTCAAATTGTATCATTTAAAAGTAAGGCATAGATGGAGTGATAAAAGTTTTTCAGATTTGCTATCTTTTCTAAAGAAGGTATTGCCAAAGGACAATGAGATAACACATTCATTTTACGAGGCTAAGTAAACTTTATGTTCATTAGGTATATAATTTCCAAAAATTCACGCTTGCCTAAATAATTGTATATTATATCAAAAGAAGTTGAAGGATGCAATTTCTTATCCAATATGTAGAAAGTCACAATGGTAGCATAAGAAGAATTCTAAAGAGGTTAGGGATGGAATTCCTGCAAAAGTATTAGGGTATATTTCCCCTATTCCGTGGATTGTTTGTCTATTTCAAAGGTGTGAGCATGCTAAAGATTTATCTTGAAATGCGAATGAAAGGATAGAAGATGGTAAACTTTGACATCCAACTAATTCATTAGATTAGAAGACAATAGATTATGAATGGTCTGCTTTTAGAAATGATCCAAGAAATCTCTGTCTTGGCCTTTTCGTGGATGGAATTAATCCATTCACCTCTCTTAGTAGTAAGTATAGTTGTTGGCCTGTAATGTTTGTCATATATAATCTTCTTCCTTGGTTGTGTATAAAGAGAAAGTTTACACTTCTTACAATATTAATATCAGGACCTAGACAACTTGGTAATTACATTTACGTGTACTTAGCCCCATTAATTGATGATATGAGTACTTTATTGAATGATGTTGTTAAGGCTTATGACGCTTATAATGAAACAGATTTCACTCTTAAGGTTACATTGTTGTGGACAATTAATGGTTTCTTTGCTATAGAAATCTATTAGGATTTTTAGTTAAAGGATATAAAGCTTGCCCTATTTGTGAGGAGAATATAAATTGTTATTTTCTAAGACATGCTCAAAAAATTGTTTATACGGGCCACATGAGATTTCTACCTAGGAATCATATCTACAAAACTTGGAAAAAAACTTGTAACGGCTCCTAAGAATTTGAGTTGGCACTACAACCCTTGACAAGGGGAGAAATATTAGAAAAGGTTTTCGAAACTTGAATTTAGACTAGGAAAAGTAAAAATAGCTACAACCCCAAAAAAAAAAAAGAAACGACATACTCAAGAGAAGGTTATGAAAACACCTAAGGGTTGTTGGAAGAAAAAATCAATATTTTTTGAATTGGAATATTAGAAATATTTACTTGTGAGACATAATTTGGATATCATATATATTGAGAAGAATATATGTGATAGTATTATTGGCACTATTAACTATTTCTGGAAAGAATAAGAATGGGATTAGTGCTTGTATGGATCTTTTTGGCATGGGTATTCGGATAGAATTAGCTCTAAAGATTGGCGATAAACGAATATATTTACCACGAGCTTGTTATACATAGAAGAAAGAAGAAAAACGACAATTATGTCAGCCTTTGTTTGAGATAAAGCTCTCTCCCAGCTATTTGTCTAATGTAAGATCATTAGTGGATATGGTTAATCTGAAATTTAGTAGACTTAAATCTCATAATTGTCATATGCTAATACAACATTTGTTACTTATTGTGATTAGATCAATACTACCCAAAAATGTTCGAAATGTGATCATTAAGTTATGTTTATTCTTTAATTCTATATGTTACAATGTAGTTGATGCATCCAAGTTGGACGAATTACAACAAGATGTTATCGTTACCTTGTGTCTATTTGAACAATTTTTTCCTCCAATATTTTTTGATATAATGATATATCTTATTATCCACTTGGTAAGAGGAGTGAAATTATGTAGTCCTATTACTTTCCAATGGATTTATCCCTTTGAGAGAAAGATGAAAGTCTTTAAGAGTTATGTGAAAAATCGAAGTCATTCAAAAGCATGAATGTGGAATGTTATATTGCAGGAGAAGCTATCGAGTTCTAGTCAGAATACTTATTACATGTAGGAATAATTGGAATTCCTTATATTGATGAAAATATGAATGCTAATAGAGGCATAAGTGATGATATTATGTATACGTTAATCATAAACAAGTAGACCAAGCAGATCGTAATATTATACAAAATATAGCACAAGTGTAACCTTTTATCGAGTAAGTTATATTGCAAATAACATTCTGGATTTGAATTTCGTTATTCTTCATAGTACTAATAATTGGATATTTTTATAAAGAAAGCATATAAATTAGATAAATATAAATTATCCAAGTAAATCAGAAAGGGAGAAATGAATCCACGGTGAATACAATCACACTTTCATTATGTGGTTTAGGCAACAGTTAGTTAATTCTACTTTAGACTCATTTGATTCACTCCATTCTTAGAGAAATATTTACAACTTTGATTGACTATTCTACCTTTTGTATAACAGATCATGGTTGAAATGGATAAGGCAACACATAATTTATCTGATACATTGAAATAGATATCACATGGACCTTTATTGGATATAATTAAGTACTCTTTCTATGTAATCAGTGGTATTCAATAGAGCATTAGAGACCGCGATAACATGAAAACTACCCAGAATAATGGTGTGAGTATAGTGGCCAAGACCATGCACTTCGCTAGCGCTAAAGATAAAAATCTGATTGAGAGTGATATGATCTATTATAGGATTATGAAAGAGATTTGGGAAAGTGATTATATTGCATTTTGGTTACCTGTGTTTATATGTGAATATGTGGAGAGTAACAATAGAGATATGGTGGATGAGTATCTTAGTAGATTTAAATCGAACTGGTCATAAGAATGATCTATTTATAATGGCAACACAAGCTAAACAAGTGTTTTACATCAATGACCCGCTTAATACTCGATGGTCAATTGTTCTTACAAATAAAGCAAATGAATATAATACAAAGTAGTAGATGAAGATGATAATGAAGTACTTGTCTCCCACTAAATGTTTTCAATAGGAATATCAATAGATTCTTCCATAAAAGACACCATATATGATTAAAGTAATTATTTATGAGATGATGGTGAAGTTGTTTGGATTGATACTAAAGAAAAGAAAGCAATATAATTGTATGATACTTCATTCTAATGCTACCTTATGTTATTTGATTGTTTATTTTTTGTTTATACTCTATTTCATTCATTGTCAATTATATACAGTGCTTAACAATAAATCTTTCATATTGTTTAGGTATTTATGGGCATAGATATTGATCAAGATGATGACGCTTAAGAATTCAATCCGTCATAACAGGACGAAGGCCAAAGCAAGAAAAAAGAAGGACAACTCAAATGAATGATTAAAAAGAAAGTAATAATGAAAAGGAACTCGTCTTATACAATAATTGGGGACAACTAATTAGGGATAAAAGTAGACATTTGTCAAGGTTTTGTAGTCTTATGGTTCGTCGAACAGTACTAATCAATATCGACTATTGGCCTCATGTCCCCATTGAAATTAAGGATATAATTTGGGAATGAATCTTGATAAGATCCATAAATTTGTCTATATTTTTGTTACGTTATGCGATATTTTAGTTAGTTCTAACATTAATATTTGTTCATTATTACAGGATATATTTATAGTACCAAAAGAAAGTAAAAAGCATATCATGTCTAGTTGTGTTAAAATACAGAGAGATTTTAAGACTTTCATAACATCAGAGTTGATTTACTAGTTTAAAAATACTTAGTTAGAGTTATTAAAGCTCATCCTTCAGTATATATTGAATGGATAGATGGTCAAGTTTGGACAGAAATTGTGAATAGTAGACTATCTAAAGAATGGATGCAACTAAAGAAACTTCAACAAGAATGAAGGACTAAAAGTATTTACTCACATTATTTTTCAACAAGAATGAAGAGCTAAAAGTATTTACTCACATTATTTGTCTCGTGGAGTTTATATTGCCTTAAAGGAAAAAAATTATACAAAAAAAAGGGTGAACTTGAGTATGATAGAGGGGATTTTTGGTCATAAGCACACTTTTCTAAGAAAAGAGAGTATTTTAAAAATGTCAAAGTGGTCGTGGATAAAGTATAAGTTTTCACCTGATTCTATCTATATCATTGTTTTATTGAGAAATGATTTGATTATGATAACTTGAAAATATGTTATATAATTGTTTTGTAACAACATTACACTCAGCAGTACCAAGATGATAAGATTCATATTGATGGGAGTAATGATATTTTAACTATGGCTTTAGGCAGTCCTAAAAAATCTGGATGTGTGTAATAAATAGACAAACATGTCACTTAGTCACAATATTTTCATACTCCTCCTTCAATAAGAAAAGTACAATTCAATTTAAGAAAATGGTAAGCAGAATAAGAAGAGAAGATGGAAAAAATGTTACAGGAACAATGAGACAAATTTCAAGCAAAAATAGATGAGCTTCGTGTGGGACAACAAAGTGGAGTTGGTGGTTCTAATACAACTCTACGTTCAGTACCATTCCATATTCAACTACATAAGTTCCTTAATGTTAATGTAGTTACTTATACGAGGATGCCAACACAAGGTAAGAAGGTAAGTCATTTCATATGTACATCATTCATTCTTACTCTTTTATACAAGACTCATATTTCAATATGTATTTCTCAGAACTAACCTTGCAAGCTTGCATTGGGATCTTTTGATAATGTTGTTGCAATTGGACATGTACAAGGCTCACTAGATGGGACACTTCTTCATGGGAGATAAATTGGTGCAAATAACTATTGTGTATCGATAGAAATAGCACTTACCCAATGTGTCGCTCTTCTAATTCCAAATCCGGATAACCTTGACATAACAAATGTTAGTTTAGCACTAGGATCACATGTTGTTTGGCCAAAATCTCTCATCATTGTTTATATAGATCAAGTAAGATTCTACCTACCTTTGCATTTCAGTTTTATTGTATATGATTTGATCACATGTTGCTTCCCTAAAATCTCTCATTTTACTCTCACTTCTACTATTTTTCTAATGTAGGTTGTTGCTAAAAGAAATAAGAAACAACTAAAACAAGCTCTAACTTCCCAACTACAAACTACTCTAACATAAGAGAACCACATCCACTACCTAAAAATAAAGAATTACCTCTTATATAAACATAAGCAGGACATTATGAGAACCAAATTTCAGTCAGACTACTTCTAAGGACTATTAAAGCTTGAGAGGAAGATCATTTGATTCATGTTCCCTTTCCTAGTGACATTTTTGGGGAAGCTTTTAGATTACCTTTATTCAAGGATGATATTCTATAATTTTTCAAATTAAAGATGGTCAGGACCATTCCTATAATATTGTATACAAAGTAATACTTTAAATTAGTGTGCTCATAATCCACTACTTTATACCTCATCTTCTTATATTATGTATATATACTATTGTAGGAGAATATAACGTATTATTGTATAACTTGGCCATCAATATATATATATATATATATATATATATATATATATTCATGGATCCTGGTAATATCGTTACATAGGGTAGCACACGTGAGAGTCGTGCTAAGAATTTGGCAAATAGGATGTGAGAAATGCAAAATGATAGGTAAATATTAGTTGCTCCACGGAATCATGCGTAAGATTAATAACTTACCTAATAACAATANATATATATATATATATATATATATATATATATTCATGGATCCTGGTAATATCGTTACATAGGGTAGCACACGTGAGAGTCGTGCTAAGAATTTGGCAAATAGGATGTGAGAAATGCAAAATGATAGGTAAATATTAGTTGCTCCACGGAATCATGCGTAAGATTAATAACTTACCTAATAACAATAAATTTCTTAGTGATAGGTAACTTATTTATGACATTTGTTATTGATGGATTGATTAGGGAGCATTAGATGCTACTTCTCATTTACCTCCCAAATGAATATGTTTGGTTTCTAAATCCTTTGACTTTGGACATTCGTGACGAAATTGGCCTCACATTGATAGAGTAAGTATTTTTTGGATAGTTAATTACTTTAACTATCGTTAAATAATAAACTAACAGTAATATATGTATTCTAATTCATGTGTATCAGTCGAAAGGCCATTCTGAATGTATAATGAAGATAAAGGATTAAGATCATATAAACCTAATGGCCAAATTTATAAGCATCCCAAGATAAAAATAATACAGTTGTCTCATATTTGTTTATAGATTCTCTTTTTAACATGATATATATACTATCTCTATTCTTATGTAGTATCCTAAGCAACCATTAAATGTAGAATATTGCTTCTTCGTATGTAAATATACGAGTAAAATTATCGAACATGCTAATGTTTGGGTATTTCTCAGTATAAGGGTATATATACATAATCTACCACATTTCAAAACTGTCACGACCTAAAACCCAGGCCAGTGGCAGAAGGGGAATTTCACAAAGGTGGGAAATTCTTTGATTTATTTGAAAAGTGTCAAAAGTTCTAGTTTTTATAAAATGGTCTATTTAAATAAAATAATTGAAATTTCATCCCGTAAACCACTCCCATAGTTCGTATATATCATTAAACATAGATCGAATAATTATTTAAAAACACGAAATCAAATATAATTCCAAGCAACATCATCATCCACAACGAAACTCAAATCCTAGAATGACATACATAGGTTCACAGACAAAATAGAAAGCAGTAAATCTTGGTTCAATGCTACTACAAAGCCCAAATAAACCAAACACAAAGACGACAAGCTTCTAGCATTACCAAGAGACGAACTGCAATCAAGATGACAACTTTTAATCCGTGCAAAATGGGGTTGAGATATATATATTTTGATGATCCTTGCGACGAGATGAATCTAACGGGACTGGTTGGAGGTCGAATGGACGCTGGAATCTTTGCCGGCGGCCAAAAAACCGAAACGACTACTTTCTCTTCTCTAGTGACGGTAGCACCTCCAGTGACCTTGTAGCTGGCTAGTGCTAGTTTGTGGTGGCCTGGGGAGCTCCACCCGTGATCTGGTGGCCGAATGACACCCGAGAGGCAAGTTACGGCGGTGATCCTCCTTCGGCCGAGGGAGATCCGAGAGAGATAGAGAGAGTTTTGGGGAGAGAGAGAGAAGAAGAGAGAGAAATGAGTGAACAGGCCATGTGGCCTGTTTTGTATGGGGCAGTGCAATTTTTGAAAAATTGCACATAAGTCCCCAAATTTCAAATCTCTATCAATTCAGTCCTCCAAAGATTGCAATTTAGTCATTCTGCACAAAACTTTTGCAAATTAATCCTCCAAAATTTAATCTGGAAAATTGGCAACATGTCCAAATTACCCTCCCAAAATCTGGGTTTTTACATTCTCCCCTCCTTAAAAGAATTTCGTCGCGAAATTCAAAGTACAAGTCAAGGTTTATATCACAATACAACTTCTGACTGAAGGTCAAACAAATGAGGGTACTTCTCGTACATCTCCGTCTCGAGTTCCCAAGTAGCCTCGTCTTCTTTGTGATATTCTCAAAGCAACTTGACAAGTGGAATCTCTATGTTGCGAAGCACCTTTAACTCTCTAGCCAACAAACGAACAGTTGCTCTTCATAGGACACATCTTCTTGGATCGGTACATGTACGTACTGAACAATATGAGATGGGTCTGGCGTGTACTTCTTCAACATCGACAAGTGAAACACATTATGCACGTGACCCAATTATGCAGGCAGATATAAGTGATACACCACTGGTCCAATTCTCTCAGTGATCTCAAAGAGACCAATATACTTTGGAGCAAACTTACCCTTAACCCCAAATCTTGTCACTCCTCGCCTTGGAGTCACTTTTAAGAATACGGAATTACCAGTATCGAACTCTACCTCACGCCTCTTCGGGTCAGCATAACTCTTCTGATGACTCTGAATTTCTTTGAGTCTCTCTTGGATACCCTTGATCTTCTTAGTAGTCTCTTCAATCAACTCAGGTCTAAGAGTAACACGCTCTTCGGGTTCCACCCAACACAAAGGCGATCTACACGGCCTTCCATATAACACTGTATATGGAGCCACACCCACACTGGTCTGGTAATTGTTATTATAAGCAAATTCCACCAAAGGAAGATGATCATCCCAATTCCCACCAAAGTTCAGTATGCAACAACGTAGCATGTCCTCAAGAATCTGAATGGTCCTTTCAGACTGACTGTCTGTCTCAGGATGGTGAGCTGTACTGATATCCAACTGTATACCAAACGCTTTCTGCAAGCTCTCTAAGACTTAGAAGTGAATCTTGGATCTCTGTCGAAGACTATGCTTGAAGGCACACCATGTAAGCGTATGATGTTCTCCATATACAGTCTACTGAGCTTAGTAAATGAGTAGTCCATCCGGATCGGTATAAAGTGAGCACTCTTTATCAACCGATCGATTATCATCCAAACTGCATCATTCTTTCTCAAGGTCTTTGGCAAACAGGTCACGAAGTCCATCGTGATCTTGTCCCACTTCCATTCTGGAATTGGCAACGGCTAAAGTAATCTAGCTAGCCTCTGGTGTTCAGCCTTGACTCATTGACAAGTCAAATACTTAGCCACAAAGGTAGCTACCTCCTTCTTCATTCCTTTCCACCAATACTGCCGCTTCAAGTCCCAGTACATCTTGGTACTACCCGGATGTACTGCGAACCTTGATTTGTGAGCCTCAGTTAGAATGGTTTCTCGAAGATTAGGATCATCAGCTACAGCCAACTTCCTATTGAAAAGCAAAAACCCTTCTCTGTTAGTGCTCCAACCAACTGACTGTTCACCATTCTGAAATCCGTTCCAGATTGTCCTCAACTCCATGTCTTGCCACTGACTCTGTTGGATAGTCTAGAGAAGTGATGGTGAAATCATAATATTGCTCAAGCAAGCAACCCCTTCATTCTCGAATTACTACAAGTTGTAGTCATCAATCGTAACCGAGTTCCTCCAATCTTCAAATACCAGTGCAGCTAGTGCACCACAAGGCTTCCTATTCAGTGCATCAGCTACAACATTGGCCTTACCAGGATGATAATGTAGTTCGAAGTCATAATTTTCCATATACTCAACTCATCTTTGCTGTCTCAAGTTCAGATCCTTCTGAGTAAAGAGATACTTCAAACTCTTATGATCGGAGAATATGTCGAACTTCACACTATACAAGTAACATCACCAAATCTTCAAGGCAAAGATCACTGCTGCAAGCTCCAGATCATGGGTGGGATAGTTCCTTTCATGTGGCTTCAACTGATGAGAAGCATAAGCTATAACTCGACCATTCTGCATCAAGACACATCCCAAACTCGTCTTTGAAGCATCGGTATATATCACATAAGGCTCGTTACTGTCAAGAACAGTAAGAACTGGTGCGGTGGTCAAACTCTACTTCAACCTAACAAAAGCTTCTTCACTTTCATGATCCCAAACAAACTTAACATCCTTCCTGGTCAACTTCGTCAAAGGCAAAGTAATTCTTGAGAAATCTTGCACAAAACGACAGTAGTAGCCTACCAATCCAAGGAAACTACGTACCTCTGTCATATTTCTTGGTCTTTCCCATTCCAAGATAGCTTCGATCTTAGCAGGATCAACTAAAATACATCTGTGAGAAATCACATGGTCCAAGAACTTCACTTCTGATATCCAAAAGTCACACTTCGATTTCTTGGCATACAACTGATGATCTCAAAAAGGTTTTAAGTATTTTCCCTAGATGTTGGGCATGCTCTTCTCGAGTCTTGGAAGACACCAAGACGTCATATATGAACACAACCACAAAATGATCCAAAAACGGCCTGAAAATCCAATTCATGAGATCCATAAAGGCTACAGGTGCATTCGTTAAACCAAATGGTATCACCAGAAACTCAAAGTGACCATATCAATTTCTGAATGTTGTCTTACGTATATCATCCTCTCTTATCTTCAACTGATGACAACCAGATCTCAAATCGATCTTAGAGAAGAACCTCAAACCACCGAGTTAATTAAACAACTCATTTATCATTGGTAAAGGATATTTGTTCTTCACTGTCAACTGATTCAACTTTCGGTAATCTACACAAAGTCTCAATGAACCATTAGCTTTCTTCACAAACAAAACAGGAGCACCCCAAGGAGAAGTGCTACTGCGAATAAAGCCCTTGGAAAGCAAATCGTCCAATTGTTCTCTTAATTCTTCCATCTCAGCAGGTGCCATGCAATAGGCTGGAATAGAAACTGGATGGAATAGAAACTGGCTGAGATCCAGGAACTAGTTCAATATAGAACTCGATCTCCCTATCTAGTGGTAACTCTGGTAAGTCTTCAGGAAACACCTCCGAATACTCACACATCATCGGAATCCATAGGTCTTGATCGTCTGTCCTTAGCTCGCCATCCATGGCAAACAAGTTCCCATAATACTCGAGTTTCTTTCTTCCACCCATGCATGCTTTCAGAACAGGACTAGGCTTCAACGAACTCATCCCAGCCTGATAGACAATAGGATATCCATCACTAGGAAAAAGAGTCACCCACTTCGTCCGACAGTCCATAACGGCTCGATACTTTGACAATCAATCCATACCAAGTATCACGTCGTACTGTCCCATCGGCGACACAAACAAATCAGTAAGCAACTTCCTATCACCAACCACAACCTGATAAGACTTACACACACTAGACACATCGGCTACTCCTCCCAAAGGTGTACCCAACGTCGATACATAATCCAAATCAGAAAATTCCAACCCCATTAGTTGAGCAAACAACAAGGATATGAATGAATGAGATGCATCAGTATCAAACAAAACATATGCCCAAAAGTGTGAAAAAAGGATTATACTGTCAACAACACCTCAACCGGTGCAATCCTGAGTGTCGTCTGCCCCAGTAAAAGCATAGGTTTGGCAAATCACCTTCACTTTCCTCTTGTTGCCTCTTCCCTGAACAGGACGACTACTGCTGGATCCTGGACCACTACTACCATATCCACGCCCACCCTGACTCCCTGAGGCCTGAGGAGCCTGAAAGTTTTGAGGAAAACCCTGAGGGCGGTACTGATGCTGGTAAGGTTGAGGGGAAGTAAAAGCCTGCGAAGCACCCTGTGACTGTTGTGGCCTTGCTTGAGTGTTCTGATAAGAAATAGAACCGGACTGGCTCCTCTACCATCTTCCCTGAGAAAGAGGAGATTTCTGTAGACAGTTGGGACACTCCCTCTTCCGATGACCCGGCTGGCCACAAACAAAACATCCTCCATACAGACTGCCTCTGCCACCTTTTGAAGAACCATGGCTGTTTGAGCTCCCACTCTTTGGAGTACCCTGGGCTGACCACTGCCCCTGGTTCCTTCTAGTGGCTAGTCTGTCATTACCTCTCCGCTGGTTCGTCCTGGAATCTAATCCTTCTTCGATGGCCTCTTTCTGCTGGGCAGCCACTGCAATCTCAGAAAGAGTATAGAAGGTTTGAGTACCAATCTTGTTGAAAATGTTCCGATTCAGACGAGTCTTGAACTTGGCAACTCGGTAATTCTCACTCGTACCCGGTCCAAGAGCAACATTTGCCAACTCAATAAACTCTATCAGGTACTCATTCATCGTTCTGTTACCTTGAATTAACGTCTCAAACTAGTTCACAACTTCATCTTGCTGATCCTCATTGGCATACTGGGCCTTAAAAATCCATTCAAAGACTTCCCAAGTCAATCCCGCTACATCTTGTATCCATTCCACTGTCTCCCACCAATGAATGGCACTTCCCGTCAAACGGGTAACGGCAAACTCAGCCCAAAACTCAACCGGAGTACCAAGGGCCCGAAAGTGTCTCTCCATCTCACGTAACCAAGTAATTATCATGAAAGCTTCTGATCTACAATCAAACTGCCCTGGTTGAAGACACATGAACCGTTGGAGATGATCAGCCTGATCCAACTGTCGTTCCCTTGGAGCTGGAGGCTGATAGTCTACATTGCCTCGATCAGATGAGTAAAATCCGGATGAGGAGGTTAGGCACCCGGCTAGTACCTCGAAACTCTTCTAGGAGGCATCCTTACTAGTCTGAAACAATATGCCAAACTGTTAGTGAGATAATGATCCACGCTTGCCATAAAAACAACTTCAACCTAGTTTAATGGTGATACGTCCGAGAAGTTAAACTCAAAGCTCTGATACCAAAAACATCTATCACGACCCAAAACCCAGGCTAGTGGCAGAAGTGGAATTTCACAAAGGTGGGAAATTCCTTAATTTATTTGAAAAGTGTCAAAAGTTCTAGTTTTTATAAAACGGTCTATTTAAATAAAATAATTGGAATTTCATCCCGTGAACCACTCTCATAGTTCGTATACACCATTAAACATAGATTGAATAATTATTTAAAAACGTGAAATCAAATATAGTTCCAAGCAACATCGTCATCCACAATGAAACTTAAATCCCAGAATAACATACATAGGTTCACAGACAAAATAGAAAATAGTAACTCTTGGTTCAATGCTACTACAAAGCCCAAACAAACCAAACACCAAGACAACAAGCTTCTAGCATTACTAAGAGACGAACTGCAATCAAGATGACCTCTTACTCTTCTTGATCACCGAGATCGCACTGGATACCACCTGAGGAAGAAGGTAAAGGGGTGAGCATAACATGCCTAGTAGGAAAAACAATTACCCAGTCGAAAACATTTTAGTGATGGAAAATTCTTGCATGGTTAGTTTAGTCCAAAACATACATACATATATAATCCAAATCGGAAATCCATATATATAAAAGCAGTATAATCAAAATCATTCAATCCATATGCACATAACACAAATCAACCTATACCCATGAGCTCTCATATTCTCATCTGTGGAAACCCAGGATAATGGTACTAAGTATGCCTAAAGTACGCCTAACAACCTGCCTGATACCTAAGCCCATACCCAGAGGGGACACCTATGTGTCGCCTACCAAATCTGGAGGGACAACCCAATTGCCTACGCCTGCCAAATAGAGAGGTAATCAGAAGTAATAAAACCCGGCGCGAGTTTACAAACTCTCACCAACAGTGGGGTATGCAGCGCCACACTGTAAACCCACAATGCTAATACGGTGCTCATGTATGATTGACACGTGCAATACAGAACTGAAGTGTGAAAATAATCATGCTCTTGTTTTTCAGTAAAATCAGCATACTAGGTTTTTATAGAAAAACGGGCAGCATAATAGTCATATTTTTAATATACCCAAAATAACCTGCACTCAGAAAATTCCCAGAGCAATACAGTGTAGATCGCATGTAACTAACTCCCATCACAGATATTTAAATAGTCTAGAAATCACATTTGTTCTCATATATTGCAGAAAGTAAGTTTTATTCGAAAACGATTTAAAACAGAGGTAATTGAATCCCTACCTCGGTCGAATAGCAATACCACACTATTGAATCCTCAAGGTGTCGTTGACGATCACCCGGAGGGTCGGGAACCAATTCCAAATCCTCGATCGTCCTCTTGCGAAAACTAACTTCTCAACGGAGATTCAATTCCACAAATTGACTTCTTCGCTGAATTCCTAGTACCCAAAATAGCTAGATTAGACATATAAATTGTCCAATTCGAGTCCGGGCCCACACCGGGCCGGTGGCACGTAAATCGAGGCAAATCTCGACTATCCGAACTCGATTTCTGTGCCAGTCACCANAAATAGTCTAGAAATCACATTTGTTCTCATATATTGCAGAAAGTAAGTTTTATTCGAAAACGATTTAAAACAGAGGTAATTGAATCCCTACCTCGGTCGAATAGCAATACCACACTATTGAATCCTCAAGGTGTCGTTGACGATCACCCGGAGGGTCGGGAACCAATTCCAAATCCTCGATCGTCCTCTTGCGAAAACTAACTTCTCAACGGAGATTCAATTCCACAAATTGACTTCTTCGCTGAATTCCTAGTACCCAAAATAGCTAGATTAGACATATAAATTGTCCAATTCGAGTCCGGGCCCACACCGGGCCGGTGGCACGTAAATCGAGGCAAATCTCGACTATCCGAACTCGATTTCTGTGCCAGTCACCAAACATAGGCAATATATATCAAACTTCTCCATTTTCTGAGTACAATCCAAAAATGACAACAAAAACACAATCCAACAGCTAGATCAAAAAGTCAAACTTAAACTCAAAATACCCAAAAATGGCAACTTTCAATCCGGACAAAATAGGATTGGGATATATATACCTTGATGATCCTTGCGACGAGACGAATCCAACGAGACCAGTTGGAGGTGGAATGGATGCCAGAATCTTCGCTGGAGGCCAAAAAATCGAAACGGCTACTTTTTCTTCTCCGGCAATAGTAGTACTTCCGGTGACCCTACAGCTGGCCGACGTTAGTTCTTGGCGGCCTGGAGGAGCTCCGCCCGCAGTCTGGTGGCCGGACGACGCCTGGGTGGCGAGTTGCGGTGGTGATCCTCCTTCGGCCGAGGGAGATCCGAGAGAGAGAGTGTTTCGAGGAGAGAGAGAGAGAGAAGAAGATAGAGAAATAAGTGAATAGGCCACTTGACCTGTTTTGAATGGGACAGTGCAATTTTTTAAAAATTACACATAAGTCTCCAAATTTCAAATCTCTATCAATTTAGTCCTCCAAAGATTGCAATTTAGTCCTTCTGTGCAAAACTTTTACAAATTAATCCTTCCAAAATTTAATCTGGAAAATTGGTAAAATGTCCAAATTACCCTCCCAAAATCTAAGTTTTACAAAAACAAGAAAAAGAAGTTTCATGTTCTAACAATCTTATTCTTTAAATTTATAATTTCATGGACTCACTTTCTACACGAAAAACATAAATGCAGTTCATGAAAATTGGTTGCTGAGGTTTGGATTATCTCATATGATAAGCTTATTCATATTTCCTCATTTGTATTATAGATTTTATGACTTCATATAAATATAGGTTGATATAGTTCGTATTGATTCCAAGACCTAATTATTAGTATTTTAGTAGCAAATCTTATTTTACACTTCTAAAGGTATTTGATGTAGGAATTTTTAGGACTTTATAATATAGTTCTAGTGTTGTCTGCTTGTATTTTTCTTCCAATGTAAATGAAATCCAGGGAGTTTAACAAATTTGAATTGAAAAAATTCCTTAGAATATATTATCACGTCACTTTTAAAGTGATGCCGATGTGAAAACTCTCCACTTACTATATCGGTCACCTACACATCACTTTGGCATCAGACGTGGTATCTAATAGACATTACATATAAAGTGACGTAAAATATGATTTTTCTAGTAGTGAGAACTTTCTTTTAATAGCTGTCGATTTGTGATTTCGTTTCCTTCGTAAGAATTGCTCTTCATACTAAAAAGAAATATAAACAAAATATAATATTTCTTTTTAATTGTTCATATTTCCAACTAAAAAGAAACTAAGCTCATAATTTCATCACAATTGTATATAAACAAACAGTACTAAATAGTTGAATGAAGCTATTCATTCTTAAAGAGGCAACGAAGAACAGATCAGAGCTAAAGAGCAAAAATGGAAGCGCAAAGAGCTTGAATTACTCTCTCGTGCTTGATGTTGTGCCTAAACATTTAACAATGGCATCGAGTCCAAGCTTCTCTGGCAAAATCGTCTTCGACATGTTGTTTTCTTTCGGCAAATTGACCACAAAATCAATACCAATTCTGGTACAAAGATGATGATTCGAGAGAGAAGAGAAAGAGATTAGAAAGAGAGAGGAGAGGGAGTTCTGCATGTGATGCTTAGAGAGAGAGGAGAGAAACTATGAAATGGAACAAAATAGTTTTTACATTTAATTTTTAAGGGTAATTTAAGTAGTTTACATATAAAAAAGGATACGTATAAAAGCTTTTTAAAAAACGCTTAATCATATTAAAACTTATAAAAAGTCAAAATCAAGTTTAAATTTATAGAAAAATGTATTTTCAATGTTGAAAATCAAATAATATAAGTTAGAAAGGAAGAAAGAAGGGCTTAAACTATTTAAAACAATTTATTTGAAAAAAAGGGACACAAATTAGGGGGGGAAAACGTATTGCTATAACAAAATCCAAGATCAATTTATACACTTTTACACTATAAAATATAAGACTTAAAAGAAAAAAAAAAAAAAAAGGGGAAAATTAGAATGTGTGCCTTGTTTTTATATTTCATTTTAGTGAATTTTTATTTTTCTCTTTTTATAGCTAAATGGCCAAGTATATATATTTTTATATTTAATATATCTATTTATATATCGAGTTTAGTTTATGTACTGGGTATATTTAATTTTATACTGGGTACATCATATTTTACGCTCGGTATACTCACTAATTAAGATGTTGGTCATTTGTCTACAACATTGGGGGTTGGACTAGAGGGAAAAACATTTACTAAACATACTCAAAATTTGGTTATTTTGCTAAAAGATCCTAAAAAATAAAAAAAATTATCCTATTAAAATACTCTTCTTTCACCTTCTCTCTATTTTTTTTCTTTTTAATTTTCATTTTGTATTGATTACAATAACTGTAAAATATTTTTTACTTCAATAATTTCAAACTCAATTTTTACTTTTTACATGCAGGTGGTGAGATTTGATATAAATATACGAATTAAAGATTTTATTCAATATACCTTATAGGTTCTTTTGCTAGAATGCTAAAAGTGGTGGATTTTTATTGGATTTATCCCATAATTTATATCATATTAGCTTGGTAAAAAGGGAATCGAACGGTACACGTCCCACTGCCCATAGCCTACTTGTTCACGAGCCCGATATATCAACAACCTATTGGTTAAAGCGGTAGCTTAAAATGTAAATATAGGAGTTCGAAACAACTAAGCTGAACAGGAGAAGAGAACTAGCTAGAAAAGACATCCTAAAGCTTAAGGTTACCTTATATAGCACTNTATATGTGCCTACAATATATCATATGTTTTGTCAAGTTTTTTTTTTTTCAAATCAAGTAAATTTTGTGAAGTCTAGTGTTCATATTTCCATTTGAGGGATTGGCAGTAGTGGGAAAACTAATTTCCTTTGGTGATAATTAGACCTTCAATAATTTTATAAAGGTTAATAGCCTTATTGCCACATCACCTATATAAAATTACTTAAAAAATTCTTCTAGTAAAAATCCGTAGCATTCTTTTTTTTAAAAAAAAATTAAAATTGGGGTTTACTTATTTCCTTTTCTTTTTTCCAATTTAAAGGAAATTCCTTCTTCTTCTCCATTTTCCCCCTTCCTGGTTTGGGGTTTTTGGTTTTTCTTGCTTTTCCTTGTTTTGCTTGGACCTTGGACCCAAATTTTTGGTTGTTGTTGTTTTTCCTCTTTAGGCCATTTCTTTTGTTCCTTCTTGTTTTTTTCGGGTAACCGTAGCATTCTTTTAGGAGCAACTTCTCAAGGGAACAATACCCTAACAACAGATTATGCAGGAGTTTATCATCTAAAAAGACATTCTCTAAAAACAAACATATGTTTAAACTTCAAAGGCGATAATCTGTCAACTTCAAGTAATCTTAGACGAGTTAATGATCTAACGCTTTGAAGTTCATCATAGGCAAACCAAATAGTAACGTTCTAGGTCAAGAAGATCTTACTCGTTGACGTAATCATTGTGGAATTTCAAGCACTGGCCACAAATCAACTTAACTTTTGCAACTTAAAGTTTCCAATAAAATACGAGGCATAGAAGTTCAATGCCGACAAAGAGTACCATATGTGTCTCCAATGCTAGAATTGTAAAAGCTTGATTCAAATATGGGTATAAGTGTACTTGTTGACCCAATGGGAATTTGGTAAATAAGCATTTTCGGATTAATTTATACAAAATATCTTGAATATTTTATTAAGGGCCTATAGTTTCTAAAAATTGTTTAAAAGGCCCCAAATTCTTCTTCTTTTAACAAGAGAGGGCTCGAGAGAAGGAGAAAAAGAGCCACCCTAGACACCAGATGTGCTGGCCCATGTCCATCATGTCCGACAACGGATCCAACACCGCTAGCCACGTCAGAAACTGAGCCCCGACGCCAGAGAAATCTTCTTCGGAAAGTTTTGCCTCTTGTAGTGTTTTTCGACCACCAGAGTTCTATTGGACGTCATTTTGCGACACCACTGGTAGTGTTAGACTTGTCTCATCATCGCCGTCATTTCTTGACCAATCTCGGCCATTAGATCGACGCTAGTAAGAGTTTCACTGTTTGGTCGTTTTATCAAAGTTTCTAAAGAGTCATATTTTTATATTTTTTTCGTTAAGTAATTATTTTATCCGAGATAATTATATGAGTTAAAAGATAGTTAAAAGTCGTGAATAATTACGGTTAGTAGAAGTTAAAATGATATCCGCAAGCGTGCTAATTTTCGAATTGAAAAATGTAGTACTTTCCTAATTCAAAACGAAAAGTGATATTTTTGTAAAATGACATAATGTTGGATTGAGATTTATTACTATTCAGTTTGAACTTTCGGCTGAGATTAGAAAACTATTATTTTCTAAAATATTATTACTAAAATGATATTTTTTTATAAATAATCAATGAAGTTGATACTTTTTCAAATATTTTCAAAAGTGATATTCTCCCAAGTAATTCTGTGATGATGATGTTTTCTAAAATATTTCAGGAGTGATTTTTTTTTTAATTATTCGGCGGGGTTGCTTTTTTTTTAATTCTTTTGAAAAAATTGATATTTTTCAAATTAATTCCAAAAAGAGACATTTTTGTAATTCTCATATTTAAAGCCCGTTGAAGGTTAGAGATCTGAAATTGAATTCTGATTTCAAAATTGGATTTAGTGAGATCAAAAAACGAGTTTTGATATACGATATTATTATGTTTTGAAATGGCACAAATTCCGAGGCTCGTAAATAGTGTTGTTTTATGTGCTATAGGATGGGTCCCATCCTGAGACCTACTTTTAACAAGGTATGTATCTAACTTAACATTTTCAGGTGCTCTAAATTTAGTGATGACTTCTATTTCTTCATCTGAGACTCTGATGGAAAAGTCACTTTCTCAAGTGAGCTTACTGGGATCCCGAAATAACCGTTCGAGTACTCAAGTGATCATGAGGAGTTTCTTCAAGCGTCGTTAGTTTAGTATAGCTATTTTGTTGAGGTAAGAATTTGATTACCTGATTTTATATCTATTTTGATTTATAATTACATTAAAAGTCATTTATGAAAAATCTTGATTTTACGATGATTTAAGAAATTGTTGATAATTGTTGGATTATGTTGGGATTAGACTATGTGATTTTATATACATATTTTTAAATTGTGATTATTGGATAATACAACAGAGAGCTACCCATGTTATAGTAAATTCTAGAATAATACCAAGTGAATTTTTAAAGCATTGTTTTGGTTGTATTTTACATGATTATTACATATCCTGTTATATATTGTACATGCCATAGGATTACACAGTTGAGTTATATGGTAGTTTAGATCGCTAATAAGTTCCTGTAGCATTAGGTGAAATACCTAGGCCCCTGCGCTGGTTTTTGGCTGATACATCTATAGGTAGTATCAGGATACTGGATACCTCTGCTACAGAGGTATTACAGGGCCGTGATGGGAGGATGAGAGCTCACTCATATACTTGGTTGATTTATGATATGTGCAATTATGTGGATTTGGTTTTAGTTTTGAATATGAGATTATTCGGAATATCAATTATTTTATAAATGGAGTTTGGAAAAGGTATTAACCATACAGACTGGTAAAATTGTATCCATTCAAAAAGATAATTAAATTAGTTCTAAGTATATGAATGCTTACTCTCTACTTCTCTTACTTTCAGGTGTTTGCCTATTTGGAGTAGTAATGCAACGATCCAATTTTTTTTAGACCAACATCTATATATGTTCTTAACTTATTTTATTTTTTTAAAGTCCCAAATTTGGACTATGAAAATTTATGGAATTTTTTTATATATAATCTTCTCAAAGTAGTAAATCAATTATTCTAAACATCATATTAAGAAATTTAGACAAACTAGTGGAGAAAATATTTTTTTTGTAAGGTTTAAATAATGTGCAACTAAAAAGGTTTCTAGGTGAAGAGAGAGATCATATGCGGACCTTTTAAGTCCCAAGCTCTTCTTAGACAAATTTAAGTCTTTTTGACACAGCCTATTTAGTCTTATATTTATTTATTAGATACTACAATAAAATAACATATTTATTTAAAAATCTTTAATTGTTGAAAATATACTTCAAGATAATATATGTATGGTATTCTATTACGGGATATTTGAATAAAATTAGTCATATTATATTTAACAAAATGATTACTTAATCTTAGAAGTATAATAAAACTTAAAATTAAGATTTCATATTAAAATATATTATCTCGATATTAACTTAAGGAAATATTTTTCTTAATCTTACATATTTAAGTAAACTATCTCGTTTAAAGAGAAAATAACATATACGGATATTATGGATGTATCCCAAAACTCGTGCCTCGTATCTATCTCCACCTCGATTTTGGTCAACTCATCGTTTAAAACAAAGGTTGCTTACATTTAATACCTATAACATGGACATTTACATTATGTGAGCTTTCACTCAGTAAGTACAATTTAACTCACAAAATATGTCATATGAATAGCATTTTATGAAAGTTCAATTTTTGCATCTTTAGGTTATCTTTTAATTTATATTTTATGAAGTAATCTTTTATCACATATGCCTTACTTATAGGCTAATTATGTGCATAAAATATAATTAAAATTTAATTAAAAAAATATTAATAATAATCGCCATTTACCTAACTTTTTTTAATTTGTTATCTTTTCATCTTGCAATTAAATTAATTTTATTAACTTAACTATGCATCATCCACTTAAAAAAATAATATATTATCTTATCATATTTACATTTAATATCTATAAAATCTACATAATAGATATATCATTCAAATTATTAATGCATGATTATATAACGTACCTAATTTTGTTTTGTTTTCTAATGTAATTAATAGATTTCTTTTATTTTAATAGTGATAATATATAGATAAAATATGTTAATGGTCTTTACATCATTTTCCATTCTTATAAGTGAATTGATGAGTATATATGCATATTATTAAAATATTATAATGGCTACATTATTAAGTTTTCTTTTACTATTTCTATATATATATATTACTTGTGACCATTTAACTTATTACTTGGGGTTAAAATACTTACTTCAACTTAGGATTTCTTATTACCTATTAGGCCAAGATAAATGAGATTAGGCTAAAGGATTAAAATCAATGATTATTACAAAAAAGAATGCTAACAATTTCAAATTTAGATTTTCCTATTATCAATTGGGGTAAAATAAATTATTTTTGAACTCAAACAATTTAGAACCCAGTAATAAACATTATTAACTGAGCCTACTTCTTATTAATAACAATAGCCATATATGTTGTAAAATAATTTATACTTGAAATTAGGCACATAGTTTAACTTGACTTTCTTATGTGTATCTCACTATAACATATTCACGAAATTCATTAGTATATAACTACTCACTTTCTATGTTCAAAGAAATTAAATATACATAATAAAATTTTAGACAAGAAAATGAATCATGATAAATTTATTCTTCAATAGAATATATTAATATAAAAAGATCATGATAATTAATAATTATTAAGCTAATTTTACAAGTCTAGGATTTTTTCGGGGTTTACAAGTAATCCCAGTGATCAGCCAAGCTGCATAGCTTATACTTACTTTCTCACTTCTCTTCTCTGGTGGGTGTTTATACTCTGTTAACTTCCTTTCCTTGTTCATTCAAGTAATCCCAGTAATCAGCCAAGCTGCATAGTTTATACTTGCTTTCTCACTTCTCTTCTCTGGTGGGTGTTTATACTCTGTTAACTTCCTTTCCTTGTTCATTCAAGTAATCTCAGTGATCAGTCAAGCTGCATAGCTTATACTTGCTTTCCCACTTCTCTTCTCTGGTGGATGTTTATACTCTGTTAACTTCCTTTCCTTGTTCGTTTATTTAGCCAAGATTAGTAAGCAGATATATGAGGATAATTTTGTTATTAACTTGACAACTTAATTCTTTATAAATTATTTTAGACATTGGACTAAAATTTTCAATTTAACTCAATTTACCAACAAAAAAAAACTTATGATTTCTCAACGTGTATCCAAATGAGATAGCGAGAAAGTTTCTTGAACTTTAACGGGTATTTTCTTAAGTAATTAAATACTAATAAGAGTTTAAACGATTATGGAATTCATAATGATTTGAAGACCAAAACAAAATTATTTAATATCTGATTTCTCCTGAATTCATAAAACTAATATTTAATCATTCTTTCATCTAAAATTAATAAAATTTACGATTTTGGATTTCGTTGTGACATGAATGGAAGCTCATCTGAATCATATATAGAGTGGAAACGAAAGAATGAATAATCAGTCCACTTTCACGGAGGAGTTTGATTAGAATCATTAATTTTTTTTTAAAAATAATAATTAAATGGCATCTTTTTACGGGGGTTACCATGAGATAGCTGATTTTAATGCTTAGACATTAATTAGCAAAATGTATTGAACAATATCACTAGCC